>CAUYQG010064088.1:0-129053 GCA_963574415.1 Tarsius wallacei
ACCTGAGTAAAGAAGATTGAAAGGGGGAAGGAAGGATTTAGAGTTTATAATACTCAGTGATCTATCACAGAGGCAAAAAACAGAGTACCACAAGTTGGCACTCATAAGCGGACCCTGAATATTTACCATAATACTATAAGAAAGGGATTGGCAGTTGTGGGATACTGCCAGGGTGGGTAGGGTAGGGAGAACACAACATGGATTGCCTGAGTTCGCGGGTTCGAGACCCGCCTGGGCAACTTGGCGAGATCTCATCTCTACAATAAATCCAAAAATTAGCCAGGCGTGGTAGCACGCGCCTGTAGTTCCAGCTACTTGGAAGCTGAGGCGGAAGGATCACCGGAGCCCAGCAGGTCGAGGCTGCGGTGGCCGGGAGCAGCCACTGCACTCCAGTCTGGGCGATGGAGTGAGACTCCAACTCAAAAAAAAAAAAAAGAATACATGATCTCAAAACAGAAAAGTGGGGATCAAAGGAAGGCCCAAACCTTACTTGTATGATTCCCATTGGTATACCTAATCCTGAATTGTACCACGCATCATTAATATAAAATGTAAATTTTTTAAAAAACAACTAAAAGAAAAAGTCGAAGATATGAACAGACAATTCTTTAAAAAAATGCAATTGCCTAGTAAATATATTAAAAATATTCTCAACCTCAAAAAAATGATAAGATTAGTCGTTTCATTACATAATTTAAATAATTAAATTGAGAGGTACATGATTAAAATAAGAGGTATCAAAATCATGTTTATCAAAGCTATCAGATATGAATTAACCTCTTCTGGGATAAAATATGTTGTAGTATCTATTATCCAAATTTGATTTGGAATAAGTCTACCATGTTGTGTAATATAAAGTAAGGTTTAAGTTCAACGGTAGAGAACACTAAGTAAGAAAACTTAAAAGAAAAAAATTTTAAATTTGATATGTAGGTTTTTTAAATAGGAAATTATTGGTAGTGTTCATTTGTAAAGTGAATCATTGGTTTTTCAAAAGAGGAAAGAAAACCGAGAAAAAGGCACTAAGATTAGATTTGCAAAAGTCAAATTCTCACGCAAAGTCAAACTTAGTAGAGACCATAAAGCAGCAGTATTCCCAGTTTATCAAAGCAAATACAAATATGTAGAATACATGAATTAGTGAAGATGTTAATCTTGATCTTCAGGTTCAAATAGCAGGACACCTCCCAAGTTGAAATTCTTCTCTTCCTCATCAAGTCTCCATTGGTTTTCTTTTGGGTTTTTTTTGTGTTTTTTTAGAGAAGAAATCTCCGGGAAGCGTGCAGTGGCATGAACATAGTTCAACGTAATCTCAAACTCTTGGGCTCGAGTAGTCCTCCCACCTTGTCCTCCCAAAGCACTGAGACTAGAGATGTAAGCCACCATGCTTGGCACACATTGGTTTTTTATATAACTTGGATTAACTGAATAATTGACAACTCTCATCTCCATACTTCGCCATTTAGATTTTATCATACACCTTGACAAACCAGACTTACAAATGCAGGTATAACAAACTTTTAAAGATGGGAATATTTGGACTCCCACTGAAGACATGTATCAAAATAAAAAAATATTAATTATAAAATAAACCCCCCAAAAAGAAATTTAGTTGCAAATTAAAAAGGGGAAAAAAAAGAAAATGGTTAAGCTATGATAGAATACTTTTCAGCATATAGCAAATAAATAAAAAGTGTCATAAACTTCTAAAATCTGACTTTATATAACTTTATGCTTTTTGTGGAAAAAAATGTTTCCACTTCAGAATCCGTTATCACACAGACAAATTAAGTTCAGGTTCCAACTACGTGTACCAAAAATGCTGCACTAAGTCCTGGAGTGTGAGGAGAACTGTGCACCAGCCCCCAATCCCCATGCGGTTGCCCTCGCCTGCACCCCCAAGGCTCCTTCCACACCCACAGAGCTCTGTGGGCTCCGTGCTGCCCTCCCCTCCTCTCCCCACCCAATAATTAATTAATTAATTAATTAATTAATTAATTAAAATGGGAATATTTGGACTCCCACTGAAGACATGTTGCAAACACATAAAATTGACTAAAGTCTTTCTGAGAATAGGAAACAAGCTGAAACTCACCTTTCTCACAACTCTGCTCCCAATAATTCCTACTCAAAGTGAATTAAGAGGGAAATTTAATTGCCAATTAAACCTACTGTGACTTTCCATTAGTGTCTCTTCTTACCGGCAAGAAGTCAATTGCATTATTTCTCAGTATATTTGGAAATGGTATGTGGAAACACGTACCAGGCCTCCAGGGTTACTGCAAGACAAGCTTTCTCCTAAAATTTCTGGAAATAACCTACTTAGATGTCTATAATGGAGGAATATCATCATGAGTGGCCAAGTAAGGATCTTTAAAAATCTGTTTCTCTAAAAAGCAATAAGAACACTGGCGAAATTGTCAAAATAAGCCTTATCAGTCCTCTGAAAATTAGCCAAAAGCTTGCAGCAATCCAAAGCAGCATGAAAAAAAAAAAAAAAAAAAAAAAGCTGTGTCTCTGTAAGATTAGTAAACTTTGTAGTGTTGTGATAATGAAAGCCTCTCTCCCAAGTTTCACAGCAACTTTAAAAACAAATAGTCCTGCAACATCCTAGAAATCATTAGAGAAGAAAGAATGAGTTTGGAGCTTTTTAAAACTTAAATCTCCGAGCTTTATTTGACCTGTTGGGCCGCAACCTGGAAACTCAATTGGCAGGGCTTGTCTTTATTTGACCTGATTTAAATCTTGGCCAGAGTGAACAGCCTTTTCCTCAAGGCATTTGATGAAAACAATCAGCAGCAATACTGCACAATTGCAGATGCCTACCTCACTGAAAACATTTGGAGCGAGCAGAAAGTTGAATAAAAGTCTTGGGGAAAAAAATGCTGGTAAATGAGATGTCTATAGGGGACTTTGAAGACTTTAATGTATTCCTGGGACTCTAGAAAACAATACATACACATACAACTTTGTACGTGTCCAGAAAATTCCACAAGAAGGCCCTGAATTTTCACCCCGGCTAACTTTGAGATACTGTGCAAGTAAGAAGTGAAGACAAAGAAGAATTCTTTAATGATAACTGAGTTAAATAATCAAGAAGATATACTAAATATAAACATATTGAAAGGACGGACCGAGAGCGAGAAAAGTCATTTCTGTTGTTTTTAAACCCTAATACAATGATGAAAAAGTAGAAGCTATGTTGTGGAGAAATGCATACTTTAGGAAAGATTAACCTTGCCAACTTTGTCTTTTCAGAAACACACTTCCTGGTGCCAAGCATGGGAGGTGTCTCATGGCTTTTGTAAAGGAGTTTGCAAAGCCTAAGACTTCACACATTAGGCATAAGTTATGCAAGCCACAAAAAAACTTGTGATGACAAAAGTTATGCAGATCACAGAACTTGTGCCGCTCAGAAGCGGGCACAGATGGGGATTAGATCTTTCAGTAAATTGGGCCCTGTCTACAGGGAAGTCAAGGATTCCCTGAAGCTGCCTGCTGGGAATGCATAGGAGATGAGGGGAAATGAGCCCTCCATCACCTCTAAGGAATGTTATTCAGGAAAGTACAGGAGCGCTGCAATCCTTATAATGTCCTTCTCAGAGGGCTGTGATAATGTGGAAGGACGTTAGTGGGTCTCTGTCACAGGATCTCCAAGACATTCTCAGGTAGTCAACAAAGAAGTCACGGCAGTCATGCCTACGTGATTGCGGCATCTCCAAGGGAGAGGATTTAAGCCAGACCTCGAGGGGGCTACGGGGCCACACTCATCAAGAGTGTAGGCCCACTTCCTGTGTGTGGGAAGTGAACTTTTCTTAAATAAATCTTTTCTTCTTTCACCTCTTTGTGTGTTGCAATTCTTTGCATCACTCGGACCTCCGGGTTGCCAGTGCACACCTCTGGCACACTGGCTCCGGCAGTGCTGTGCCTCCCCTCACCTCTCCATCCATCAACCCACCCTCACCCTATCCGTGCCCTAACACATATATGTACTGAACAAGAGTCTCAAAATGCATAAAGCAAAAACCGAGAAAATTCAAGAGAGAAATAGATAATTCAACAACAGTTGGAGACATCAATATCTTCCTTTTAATAATGGTTAGAATAGACTGAGGTGAGCAAAAAAAAAAAAAATCATAATAATAGAATATATGAATACCAAATAGAGCTAACAGACATCTATATAGCATACTACCTACCCAACAACTTGAGAATACATTCTTCTCAAGTGCAGAGAAAACATTCTTCAGGATAGATTATATGTAGCACTATGAAACGTCTCAATAAATTTAAGAGAATTAAAATCATATAAATAATTTTCTCGGACCATAATGGAATGGAATGTGAAATTAATAACAAAGTGAAATTTGAAAAATGAAAAAACATAAAGGAAAGCATAAAGGAAATAAGAACTTACTTTTACTAATGAAATTAAAACCACAACAGACTTAAATGCACAGTATGCAGCTATTACAGGGTTTAGACAACTGTAAATGTTTCTGATAGCCTTAAATGTGTATATTAAAAATGCACATAGATCTCAAATCAATAGCCTAATATACTCCTTTACGAAACTAGGAAAATAAGAGCAAATTAAACTCAAAGTAAGCAAATGAAAGGAAATAAGAAAGGTCAGAGTAGGAATCGGTGAAACAGAAACTAGTAAAACAATAAAATCAATAAAACCAAAAACGAGTTATTTGAGAAGTACAAATACTAAACCTCTAATCAGACTGATGAAGAAAATGAGAAGATAGAAATTATCATTATCAACAATGAGTTGATATCACCACAGTTTACAGATAGTAACAAGATAATATGGCAATATTATGAACACTTCTGTGTCAATAAATGTAACACCTTAAGATGAAAGGGACAACATCCTTGAAAGTCACAAGCTATCAGAGCTCATCCAAAAAGAAATAGGCAATCTGAATAGTTCCATATTTATTAAGCTAATTGAATTTGTAATTTAAACTGTACAAGAGAACTGCAGGCCAAGGGAGCTTCACTTGTGAATTCTATCAAAGATTTTAAAAAGAAAGAATACCAATTCTATACAGACTCCTCCAGGAAATTGAAGAGGAGGGAATATTTCCACCTTGTCCCCCCTACATTACCCTGGCATCAAAACCAGACAAAGGCATTACAAGGAAAGACAGCCACAGACCAATATCCTTCATGAAAATAGATGCAAAAATTCTAAGCAAAACTTTAGGAAATCGAATCTAATAACATATAAAAAGGATAATATGACAAGACCAAGCTGGTTTAGCATTTGGAAATTAAACAATGCAACTCATTATATTCACAAATTAGGAGAGAAAAATGATATGATCATTCTGTCACAGAAAAAGCATTTGATAAAATTCAATATTGATTCAAAAAAATCTCGAATTAGGAATAGAAGGAAACTTCTTTAACTGGAAAAAACATCCTTAGTAACGATAAATTGAATGCATTCCTCCTAAGACAAGGACTAAGGCAAGCATGCGCTCCCTCACTGCTTCTAGTCAATATTATACTGGAGGTTCTAGTCAGTGAAATAAGGGGAAAAAGAAAGAAAGAAAGAAAAGAAGTAAAAACATTTTTATTTTGGATGACATGGTTAACCATATAGAAAAGTTGATGGAACCTATAAACAACCGTTAGAACTAATAAGGATGGTTAGCAGAGGTGAAGGATATGTGGTCAATATACAGAAGCAATTGTATCTTTATATACTAACAAAGAATAATTGGAAATTAAAATTTAAAATACCACTTAAAATAGTGTCAAAAATGTGAAATACTTAAAGATAAATCTGAGAAAATATGTGCAAGATCTGTACACTGAACACTGCAAAACATTACTGAGAGAAACTGAAGGAGACCTACGTAAGTAAGATATGCCTTGTCCGTGGGTCAGAAGACCCAATGTTTTTAAGACATCAATTCTTCCCAAATGTATCAATAGAGTCAGAACAATACCAATCAAAATCTCTGCAGGCTTTTTTTACTGACGATTCTCAAATTGATTTGGAAATGTAAAGGGGGTTAGAATAGCCCAAACGATTAGAAAAAGACAAAGTTGGGGACTAGTTTTATCTGATTTCAAGACTTAGAATAAAGGCATAGTAATCACAGAGCATGGTACTAGTATAAAGATAAAGAGATAATGGAACAGAACACTGAACCCAGAAACAGGGTTCTCTCTATATGTGTGGACAACTGGTTTTGATAAAGGCGCAAAGGTGAGAAAAGAAAGTCATTTCAAGAATTAGGCCTGGGACAGTTGAATATCCACATGCAAAATAACGAAATTCTGATGCAGAGTTTAACAAAATAGATCATGAGACTACATATAAAGTAGAAAGCTATAAAACACCTTGAAGAAAAAAGGAGAAAATCTTTGTGGTCTTGGAGTAGGCAAAGATTTCTTAGAAACACCCAAAACCATGGTCCATAAAAGGAAAAAAAATAGATAAATTAGACTTCATTAGAATGAAAAGTTTATACTGTTTGAAAGATATCATAAGAAGAATTAAAAGAAAAACTGCCAATCTGATAAAATATTTTCAATCATATATCTGATAAAGGATTTGTTTCTAGACTATATAAAGAACTTTCAAAATTAAATAATAAGAAAATAAATCCATAGAAAATAGCCAGTGATTTGAACAGACACTTCACCAAAGAAGATACGTGGATGACAAACACATGAAAGATTCTCAGTCTCATTAGCAGGAAATTGCAGATTAATATCACAACGAGCTACCACTGATCATCTGTTAGAATGGTTAAAACGAACAAGACTGACCAAGTGCTGGTGAGGATGTGGGAAGACGAACATTCTCTTCTACTGCTGATTGGAAAACAGCTTGGTGATTTCTTAGAAATTTAAACACACACCTGTCATACACTGCAGCATTCTACTCCTAGGTGTTTATCAAGAAACATGAAAGCGTATGTCCATCCAAAAACTTGTGCATGAATGGTCATAGCAGCTTTATTCCTAATAGCTGCAAACTGTCAACAACCCAAATATCCATTAACAGATAAATGGATAAACAGATTGTGTTCTATCCATATAATGGAATATTACTGAAAAAAAGGAAGGAGTGAGCTACTGATATACACAACAACGTGGATGAAGCACAAAACAAGTGTTCAGTGAAAGAAGCCAGACATAAAAAAAAAAAGTGTATGTCATATGATTCCATATGTAAAACTCTAGAAACTGCACACTGCTCTGTAGAGACAGAAAGCCGATCAGTGGTTGCTCAGGTGGGAAGGACTCCAGAGAGTCAGGAGAAAGCTTCAGGGGTGACAGATAGGGTTCCTACCTTGACTGTGGTGGTGGCTTCATAGACGTATTCGTACATTGAAGTAACACAGCTTCTGCAAAGGCCTGGAGGTAAAAGGGAACAGGGGTCCCTGGCTGGAGAGCTGGGCATGGAATGGGGAGGCAGAGAAAGTATTGATTATTGGTCCCCCATGCTCTGTGCCTTGTTTAGAAGTTTCTGGGGATCTTTGGAGAGTGCTGAGGCCAGGCCCACTGTGACCTTGTTTTCTCTGCTCCTTATAGGCTTCTGTATCACAGCCCCTTCATGTGAATGCTCAGTTGAGCCCGAATCCGGAGATCTGGGCTCCGGATGGTTAGGTAGGGCTTGCTGGAAGGAGGTTGTCGGCTGGAAGAAGGTGAGGTTAGGATCCTAGGCCATGAGCCCAGACACCGGAGGGGGGCAGGCGTTAGGAGCCAGGAGATGGGCCCTGGGACCTCCTCCAGACCACCAGGGGATCTGCGTTGATCACAAAACCAGTGTGCAGAACCTTTGTTGAAGAGTCCATTTTGCTGAGTGAACACGTCTTAGCCTCTGTCCAGCAGCGTTCTCTGCACCGTTGTGAGTCCAAAGGCCAGGCAGAGGGACAGAGTCTTGGAACCGGCTGTGTCTTTGCATAAGAAGTCGCAGAAGTAGGGGCAGAGACTAGGGTGAGGGAATGAAAATTTCCCAAAACACCCCTCTGTCGTGGAGTCAACCAGTCATTTGGTGAACTGATTTTCTGCAGATTGGCTTTTGGCAAACGGCTTTCTGCAATCAGTTTTCCTCTTGGGAGGACAAGTATCGATGCAATTCTCCAAGAGACAGCAGAAGTCGTTCAGGGTCCACTCCTGAAGTCAAAAAATGTTCTTATGGGTGAGACTGGGTGTTAGGTGTTGGCGGGAACCCACTGTGGGCCTGAGCTCTACTGGGGATGTCCAATGATGAAGAGAGGAAAAAAAGGACCACACAGAATGGGAAGAAAAGAGAGATCAACACGCAGTGTGGTTAACAAACAAGAAAGTCTGAGAATAAACCACGACATAGTGACTTAAAAGATGACATGGGTTTCAGGGGAGGGCGAAACGGGCATATGGGAGTAGGCCCTTGTGAACGTCTTTGAAGAGACAGGATTGAATGGGCCTGCAAGATGAATTTAGATCTGGATCAGGACAGAAAAAGAGGAAAGGCCCAAAGCTGAGGGTAAGGGAAGACACACAGAGAGCAGCACATTTTGCAACATATCAGTAGTGAGTTGAGCTTGCTATACAATATTAAGACCACTCCTTGGTAAAAAAAGTCCCAGCTAGTCTAGAAATGGCAACAGTGATTGAAGGTATGGGTGACAGGGTTTGCAGATTAGTTTGCCTGTTTTTAAAAAAATCTCTCCACCATGAATATATAGTACCTGTGCATTTTAAAGATGTTAATCTACAAGCTAACACATGTAACCTGTTTCCCTTTCAGTCTCATCCCAAGACAAGCGCTTCCTTGGACAGCGGCCTCAGGTTAGACCGGCTGTCCAAGAGATGAAGCCCAGGGTGTTCAGCCCCCAGCTTTCTGTTGCCTCCCCCCAGGAGTCCTCCAAGTTCCTACCAGTCCATAGGCTTGACTGGACTTAGGCCAGGGGTGGGAGAATGTACCCCGCCTGACATTGCAAGGTGCCAGGCGCACCTGAGCGGCTGGACAGGTGTGACAGATGCCCTGGACCGCTTGGAGCTGGCTGTGCCTGTGCACACACACCGGTCCCCGCTCCCCCTCCCCCCCTCCCCCCACACCAAGCCTCCCCCGTCGTCCCAGTTAGCTCAGGTGTGGTGCATCTGTGGCCCGTTGGCAGCTCTCCTGCCCACAGTGCACAGGGAGCTGTCAGGTTAAAAGCTGGCTTGCTCGATTTGATCCCACATGCGAGCTGTTTTATTTCCCTCTCTCTCCCTTACATGGCTTCGGTGTGCTTTTATAAATATTTCACTAGCCTTGCTAAAGTCTATTTCATCTCTCTCTTAAATTTATTAAATATAAATGCAGCAACAACTCTACCATAAGTCTCTCTTTGCTGTCAAAATCTCAGGCTCCCATGGAAGTAAATATAATTTGCTTTGTTTACCATGGGTAACTTGGAGCCCTGTCTGCTGTATCAACACCTCCCGAGCCCCCCAGTCCTGTCCCCCCGCCACGCTTCCGTCAGCAGGGGTCTGTCCTGCCCAATGTAGTGCACAGGGATGTGGGTCTCACTCTGAAGATGGCATAACAAAGAACCGGTAGGAGCTGTCCTCCGACACTTGCATGGCAGGAAATCGCTTGGCCCGCTGGTCCCCCAGTGGCAGTATCAATGAGGAGGGGGGATGCCTTTACTCAACACCCTATACCTGAACAGGCCCTGAGCCCCTTTCGGGTGGAGCTGTGCCCCTTGCTTCTCTTTTGGTGTAAAGGGCCCATCTGCTGCAGCTGGTGACCTGGCCAAAAAAGACACACACAGCTGTGGAATGATTGAGGGCATAGACTCCCCTCCCACCTCCTGGACCTGGAGCCGACAGAACTAGGGGCAAGGCAGGAATTCTGGTCCCCCAAAGCAAGCCGCAACCACCACCCCCAAGTCCCCTGCCACTTCCTTTGTTCTTTGTTAATTGCAAAATAAACACAACCCTGCCCACCGACTGTGGAGAGAGAATTCTGCCAACTGGGGGAACCAGCAGGCAGTGGGCGGGGGCTGCCTTTGGTTCCTGGCATTTGCCCTCCATCCACCACGTGTGACTTCCTGGAGGAGACAGAACAGTGGAGAGTCACAGAGCATCAGAGTTGTGATGGACCCAGCTTAGGGAGCGCAGGTCAGGGAGATGAGGAGAGTGGGATGTCCAGATGGAGGACACAGGGACGTTTTATTTGTGCCTGAAATCTGTGAGAATGGTTTTCTCTTCCACAAAGAACTGGGTCTCTTTCTCAGGGAAAGGCACTTTTTTCTGCTTTTATTTCTTAATAAAAATGGCCCTCTCCGGCTGTTTTCTCTACTTTGGGCAGTGACATGGATACAGAGAGACACAGGGCAGGCTTGGCTCAGAACCCCCTCCTGAACCTGGTGGGGAATCTCCCACCAAACTTGCAGAGGTGAAAGCAGGTGATGATGACTTGGGGTGGGAGGACAGGTGGAAGTTTAGTGAGCTCCTGGTTCACCTAGGACTTTAGACTCATGCTAGAACTCTCTCTGTAGAACTCTTTTTGCGCTCCCCAAGCTGGGCCCATCACAACTGTGACACTCTGTGACTCTCCGCTGTCCAGAAGACTGGCTTTTATGGAGGCTGTGCCCCGGGGGTTTCCATGACCATCCTGCATTCAGAAGAGTGTTGTGAGCATTTCTTCTTCACTGTCCCATTGAGACACAGCAAGAGAAGAGGACCCTTGCCGCCAGGAAGTGAAGAGTATGTTTTGGGAGGCCAGTCGAAGACCTCTGTGAGACCCTATCCCACATTATATCAACATATGAAAATCTACTCTAATAAAATTTGCATTGGGTGCAGCTGTTTTGTACAATTATTTCACTTAAAAATGTGAAAAGGGTTTTAGAATCTTGCTTTTGAAATTAGGAGTTTTGACTTCACAGTTTTCTCTTTGTATTTTAGTGTCATGGCTTTTTTTTTTTTCTTTTTGGATCTCAAGCATGCTTAATGGCCCCTGAAAAAAAGAAAAACAAACCTATAGATCCCACTGCTTAGGGGGTAAACCAGCCGCTGGGTGTGGGAGGGAAATACCAAAGGAAGGGTGGAGAGGAAGAAGCCAGGTGCCCTTGGCTAACCGATGGCCCGCCTTCATCCTGCCTTCCCTGGGATATCTTCAGGGAGCAGCCCCTTGGCAGGCCCGCCAGCCTATCCTCCCGGGCTGAGTGGGAGGCTTCAGTCCCCTGAAGGTAAGTGACACAGCGGTGTGCGGCAGCGGCTCCCTGTGTCAATGGCATGATGGCTTTCCGTCCTGGGGCGGGTGGCTTCCTGTCTCACGTTGGGAGTGAGGCTATTTCAGGATCTAGCTGCTTCTCTTCTGCTCAGGGAGGGCAGGGTGGAGGGCAGCAGGGGAGAGGAGGTGCGGCCTGTGTCTCCACTCCCACCAGGTGTTTCAGAGGCGAACTTTTTTTCCTCCTGTTTCTGCTGCCCACTGCTGGTGGAATGGGTTGTCGAGCTGGCTTTCTTTGATATCTTTTTATTCACTTTTTTAAAAAGTAAAAATCAAAACCCAGTCACGTTTCTCCTCAGGATTTGGAAAGTTGGCAACATCTCCTGTAGTAAAATTTACTTTGAAAATCCTGTAAATCTTTAGGACCTGATGGGTCCTGAGAATTTCACCTTTTTGGTTTGTTTGTTTCTAGGGCATTTTAGCTGTGGCTTCCCTGTCCCTGGGGTGGTAGGGACAAGGTACAGATCCATCTGCCAGTCTGCCTGTCTTTCTCCCTCTCTTTCTGGGGCTCAGCTCACTTAGCTGAGCTGGGGTGAACGCGTGTTTGTGTGAATCAACTCCATGCCTGCACAATATTTTTACTGATGCTAAAATGTTCCCACACCCACCAAACCATTGTTTTGGGAGCCTCCCCGGGAGGTCGGTAGAAGAGGAATTGTATCTCTATTTTTCATAGGACACTGAGGCTGGGAGAAAGGAACCGCAGGAGTGGCTGGGATTTGAAGTGGTGTCCTCACCTCCGTCGTGGCCTCCTCTCATTGCCCACACTTCCCCTTGGCCTGATTTCAGATTCCTGGCTCCCTACAGAAGGTGCCTGGGAGGGGACCCTCGTCAACTTTCAACCCCAAACTGTGACTCTTTCCTAGCTGTGACTCAAAGAACTCTAATGAGTCAGGACAGTGGTTCTCAACAGGGGGCAATTGTGCTTCTCAGGGGACACCTGGCAATCTCTAGAAACATTTTAGGTTTTCACAATTGGGGGTTGCTGCTGGCATCTAGTGGGTAGAGGCTGTTAAACATCCTACAGTCCCTACAGCCCCTCCTCCAACAGAGAATGATCTGGTCCAGCATGTCAGCAGTGCTGAGGCTGAGGAGCTCGGCTTTGGGGGGATGAATTAATGTGATTAGTAGCTGTGGCCACACATGTCTTGCCTTCTTCCATGCACTCGGTCCATGACATGCGCACATCGTTGTTGAACACCTTCTGCACACGTGATGTGCTCCCGGCAACACTGACTCCACGGCCTCGTGCCCTCACACCCTCACAGGACATGACGAGGTAGGCAAGTCTCCATGGGACAGCTGAGAGCATGAGGGCTTAAGAGAGGAGGGTTTTCTGGGAGGCAGGCTGCAGGACAGAACCTGCAGGGAGAGAGGGAGTCTGGGCTCAGAGGAGGATCCAGGCCATGAGGCAGTGCAAGGCCTCGGTGGATCCAACCGGGGGGCCTGGCACTGCTGGGATCATTCAGAGATGTTCCAGATTGGGGTGAAGAATCCAGGCCTTTATGCCAGCTTCCCAGCATCGACCACAGGACACAGGCCCACCCAGTGCGGGGGTGTCCATTCGCGAAGTGTCTGTCTGTGAGGACAAGGCCCTGAGAGCAGCCCTGTCAGG
This sequence comes from Tarsius wallacei, assembly GCA_963574415.1. Lineage (NCBI taxonomy): Eukaryota > Metazoa > Chordata > Mammalia > Primates > Tarsiidae > Tarsius > Tarsius wallacei. The sequence continues at coordinate 12,855 of CAUYQG010064088.1, forward strand.
GGCACCAGCTTTTCAGGGAGCTTCAACCCTGGGCGGAGAGGTCACATCACACCCCCGCCACAGGACTCCAGTGCTGGTCCAGGCTTGCTCCCCGCAGAGCTGCTCCCCCAGCTCATGGTTCCATGGGAGTCCCTGGAAACTGTCTCCTCACCCAGGGCCTTAGATCCATTCTGAGCCCCACAAGTCACAAATGAGCAGCACCAACATGTTTTGTGTAGCACTAAAGTATTTTTAGTGAGTTGCCAGTGCTCTAAAATGAGGAGATTTGTATATGAAGTTCTGAATTTCTCGTTTTCATGGAAGCATGGGGAGACCTTGCCACGCCGGGGCACGTGCTAGCTGAGCAGTGGCAGTCCCTTTTGCCCAGCAAGGGGGTGTCTCGCCGCCGTATTGTGCGCCTGACCCACAGCCCTCGTTTATTCATCAGTGTCGTGACTCCTGCTCTCTGTGCGGGCTACTGTGGGAGCGAGTTCTTCTGTGCTGAGTGCTGGTGTCTGTCTCCTCAACCAGCGCTGGGTCTCGCCTGTTCTGTGACCTCAGGGCCCTTCCCTTTGCTCCATTCCCCACTGCGGCCTTTAAAGAAAGTCTCAAGAATCATAGAGAAAGCTTCTCAATGAAAACCAACGGGAGCAAATCCTCCCTTTGTTCCGGGACATCCCGCCCTTCTGGCCAGCTCTGCGTCCCTGTGCAATGCTCCCGCTCTAAGTGGGCTTTGGCTTTCGTGGGCGACTCCATTGTGAAGAGCCAGCCCTAGAGCGGGCCGAGGACGGTTGACAGGCTTCTGAGCGAGCGTTTCTGATCGCGCGAGGTAACAGCTTCATTACTCAGTGATGAGTGACCCATATTTCCTAACATGATTTCCCTGCTGTAACTCAAATTGAGTTCATGTTATTCTAATGATATCAGTTGACCTTGAGAATTAGACCAAGAAGCCTGGGGTTATTCTTCCAACTTCCACTGCAGATTCTGGTGATGTGTTTGGAAACACAATCTACTCCACATTGCCCTGAAGTGGGCAGGGGGAAAAATAGAAAACAAAGATCCCGACCTGCTCTGATTTTTAGAAAATGCATCTGGGCAATTTCAGACGACAAGAGGCTCCTTCCCTGTCAGCTCTGCTCCTCCAACCCTGCATCTTCCCCAGGCTACAGGGTCTGTCCTGCCAGGAAGAGTCCTCCTCGAGGTCCTATGGGGTCTCCTGCTGCAGCCCCTTCCTGCTCCACCACCCTGCCAGGTCAAGCACCCAACACCAGAATGTCATACCCCTTCTCCAGTGCCCTCGCTGGTTCCCCATTGCCTGCTGGTAAATCCCAAGCTCATAAGCCTGGCATTTGAGGCCCATAATTCCAGCTCATGTGCAGCCCCGGCCTTTCCTGCCAACACAGCCCTTGAAGTACCTCGGCACACAGCACGTTGTCGTACCTCCATGCTTTTGTTCAACTGCCCGCTCTTCTTGACCCACCCTGATAGCCTTGCTCATCTGACCTGTACAGGCCCAAATCTCACCCGTCTTGCATTTACTTGTTTATCTGATTTTTCTGTAGCACTGCTTCTGTTTTAGATGTTGGAATTATCGCTGTGAGCAAGACAGATCAGGTCTCTATCCTGAACGAGCTTCCATTCCAGGGGAGGAAAGAGAGACACAGTAACCAAGAATACAGACAAAAAATAGCGATGAAATCCCCCAGGTGCTACGCTTTGAAGGAAATAAGCAGCATGATGTCTTGGGGAACTTGGGAAGGCGCTCCTTTCCTGGGGGGATTCGGGGAGGGCTCCCTGAGAATGGTGCTTGGGCTGAGCCCAGTGGGGAGAGAGGGAACTGGCCCTGCAGAAAAGTAGGGGAAAGGAAGCCAGCCTCAAAGTCCTGGCTGTCCTAGGACCTGAGGTGGGAGAGCACCGTACGCTGTCTGAGGCCTGGGATCCAGGACAGAGGAAGGCAGCAGAGGGCTGTGCTGACAGGCTGGAACCCCAGGGTGGCTGTGTGACCTTGGCAAGTTATCCAACCTCTCTGTGCCTCAATTTCCTCATCCAAAAAGTGAGACACATTATAAAGAGTAAATGAGTTCACATTTGTAAAGTGTTTAGAATTGTGCATGTGTGTATCCATTCACCTAATTAACTTAGGTTTTTGTTTTTTTCAAATTGCAACCAGAGCTGAATTTAATCAGAAGTCAATACGCACTTGTTCTTGGAGTAGAAGAGAACAAAATGAAGAGCACCAATGTGACCCTTAGGAAATCCGACTGACTGGCTCCAGTCCCAGGCTCACTCTCCAGGTGCTGAATGCGTAAGGGTCCTGCGTGGGAATTATGAGGATCAAAACCATTGAAACGGCCCCTGAAAGGTGCCCCTTATCAGAGTCTGGTCAAGTCCCTGTTTGGGGAGAAGGAGAGAGGGATTGGAGCACGCCTGTGGGGTATGTGCCATACGCCAGGATGCAGTGTGGCTGGAATCTTTGCACTTGTTGGGAGGGAATTTGAAGTTAAGCCTTCAGACCTGGAAACCCTGTGTCTGTCTGGGGATTCTGCTCTTTTGGAAGAAGGCATCTCTCCTAGCACAAAGGAAGGGGAAGTAGCTGATGGGGCTGACAAGAAAGCCATTCTTGGGATGGAGGAAGATACAAGATTGTTGGGGAGAGATGAGAAGAGTCATGTGGTGGGAGAGAGACAGAGAAACGGAGGAATGGAGTGCAAAAGTGACAGAGAGTGAGGCAAGGAAAGGGAGAAAGAAAGACAGGGAGACAGAGACCACAGGGACTGGGAGAAGGAGAGATAGAGACACGGAGAGAGACAGAGGCACACAGAAAGAAGTCAAGAATGAAAGATCTTGAGACTCAGAAAGTTCTGAGACAGTCAGTGGAGGACAAAGCTAGAGGCAGAGGCAGTCGGGGAGGACGCCACGGGTGAAAAGCCCACTGGGTCCCTTTACTCCAACCATTTGCCTGATGTAAAGGAGTGCCACCTTTCCAGGCTGCATCTGGAGAAGGTTCTCTCCTTTGCTGCCCCTCCTAGCACACTCTCCAGCAAGCCTCTCCCTGCTCCCACGTGTGTGCACCTGCACACCACCCACACACTCACTGCGCCAAGGCCCATCCTGTCCCCCCAAACCAGGATCGTTTCCCCTCGGCTTCATGTCCTTTTTTGACCAGCCTGAATTTGACACTGTTTTGCTCAAGAGTGAGTACAGTCTCTTTAGTAAGGCTTTGCATTCTTTACTCTGATTTTAACAAACGATAAGTACTTGGGTCCTGGATTCTTTCCTTGAAAGTCCACTTCACTTCTGTTTTCGACCCAGCCTGAGCACGTCCTCCTTGGTGGGTGTCTACTGGGGTGGGCTGGCCATAGCAGCCAGCATCTCTCCCGTTTTGGGCTCCTGGAATTATTGTAGCAGACAGCCCGAGGCTGGTGCCACAGGGAATCCAGAATGGAGAGCATCAGTGAGGTGAAGCCAGATAGGGAACAGGGCATGTTCTCTGGAAGCTAAACACATGGAATCAACATTCTTTTTCAGCTTGCTTGAGGTGGGACTGGCTGTGCTGTTCTCTGACCCTCACTCACCCCCACTCTGATTCCTGACATTGGCCGTGACACTGTGGTGCAAGAGCAGCGGCACTTTGCTGGCTCTGGACTGTTGGCTCTGCCTGTCTCAGAAATGTCAGATCTGGGGGAAATTGGATGACAATATCAACCACCGGTATTGATGAGTTCTTACAATATCTTAGGTGTTTCACAAGTACCGTGATATCCAATCGTCACCAAACCCCTATGACATGGGCACTCTTACCATCCCCATCTCACAGATGCAGAAACTGAGGTCCAGAAAGGTGAAGTCACTGGCCCAACGTTATCTTTCTCTGACTCAAAAACCTGTGCTCCCAAGCAGTCTATGTTACAGTGACTTGTGTTTTCATGGAGGATTTCTCTTCTCATTGAATTTCACAGGAAGATTTGGGAGCCCCAGTCACCAAAGGGCAGCACAGCTTCTGTGCCCTCCTCATTCCAGCTGCTGGGCTGTTTTGCAAAAATGTGCATTTTAAAAGTGTGTTTGTGACTGGTATCTGGTCCCCATGAAGTAACCTGCAGAGTGGGTCCAGCAGTTCCATCCATTTGAAAGATGGATAGATTGAGTCCCAGAAAGAGCTGCCCTCCGAGTGGAAGGAAAAGCCTGAGTATGAACAATAGTCTCTGTGCTTGAGCCTCTGGGAGAACCCCAGACTCAAGTGACAGTCCTCCTTGTGCTGCGTGAGCATCTATCTGCCCTGCCCAAAACCTTTTTACATTTTTAAAAAAGAAACATGATTCTAAGACTCTCATCTGGATCACACTGGCGCCAGGCCTTGAAACCCAGGCTGGCTGTGGGCCTCTGGGGCTGGATTCTGTGTTTGGGCTGAACTTGAGCTCATTTCCTCTTGGTGGAAGGCTGTCAGACCTTCAACCGATTCTCTCCTTGGGGCTTTGCACATGCTGTTCTCTGCTGGGACCTGTCCTCCCCATCCTCCTGCCTCACCTCGTTCATTCTCACTAAGCTTTGACATCTTAGATTGGAAGCTGCCTTCCCTAAGCCCTGGTCCACACCCGGCCCTATAATAAGAGACTATGTGTGAGTGATCGTTTGTTCAGTGTCTGGCGATAACCTTGTGAGGTCAGGGGCCATGGCTGAGACCTCAGTGTGACAGGAATGACTTATGGCTGGATGAACAACAGTCTCTGTAGATAGAACTGTGCCACTGATGAGCAAGTGGAGGTAAGTGGCATAAAGGTGAGGAGGGGAGTCATCCCATGAAGGTCAGTGGGTACAGGGCTGTCTGCAGCTCAGAAAGACACTGCCAGAGTTCTAGTGGTGGCGCCATTTTGAAGGGAGAAAAATACAGATGTTCAATGAGCTGACCTAGCTGTTCAATGTACCTTTGCTTTCATCTAGTCATCTGGTCCTGGAGCGATACCCAAGCCTGGCCCAGCTCTGGGATGTTCTACTTTGCAAAGCTCCTGGGAACAAATCTTCTGATCCTGTCCTGTGTCTCCTAGAAATAAACCACAGCTCCCATCCTGCCTGTGAGGTCCTCTGGGATCTGCCCCTGTCTCCATCTTATTCCAGGAAGAAGGCTACTCTCTGCTCTTCAAATGTGCAAAAACTTGTTCCTGCCTCAGGGCCTTTGCATGTACTGCTCCCTCTGCCCCAGGTCTTTGCTTGGCTGCTCCTCATTATTTAGGTCTTGCCTTACATTTTACTCTCTCAGAGAGGTCTTCTCTGACACCCAAAGTGGCCCCTTTCTCCCAACCACACGTCACCCTGTTCTGTCTCCCCATGTATGGCCTGTTCTACTCCCTGGAACTTGACTTATTTATTGATTCATGTGTTTGCACTCCCATGAGAATATGAGTACCGTTTGCTGCTGCATCCCTGGAGCCTAGAAGAAGGTTGGGCACATTGTAGGTTCTCCAAGGATGAGGTGAGAGAACGAGATCTGATTCCACAGGGACCATGTGAGAGTTTGAGGTGGGAGCAGGTGTACCCTTGGCAGGAAGTGCCAAAGGTTAATTTCACCTTCTTCCTTCCCTTCTCACTCTGAAGGTCCCTTTCTTCCTCTTTGAGTTTCCCTTGTCTGTATCACTGAGGGATTCTCTTGAGTTCCTCAAGAGAGGGTGATCATTCAGCTCAACCCTCCCCCCAAACCCCAGCCCCCAGTGCCCACTGGGGTCAGGCACAGAGCAGATGTCTGAGCTGTGGATCTAACAGGTTGTATGGGGAGGGTTCCCTGAGAGGAGCCCTCTTGGGATGCTGGTACTCAGCAACCTGCTGGTAGGCCCTTCACTGGGGCAACCAGTTAACCTGTCCAGAGTAAGCTTCTTCCAAGGGCTGGGCAGCCCCGGGCTTGAGAGATCCCCAGCCTTGTGAGCTCTTGTACTAAACAGAGCTACCCAAGGGTTTGTGAGAATTCACAGGCGGCCAGGTCCTTCAGGGTGTAAAGAGAGGGAGAGCATGATTCCTGCCCTCTGGAAGCAGTTAAAAACAACACAGCACAAAGACAATCTCCAGAAAGGCAAATGTGTCCACAGAGCCAGGACTGGAAAGATAGACATGAAGTCAATCACGACAGGTGACTTTCTTTGGCTGACCTGCATAGTGTAAATGAACATGCATTGTCTGGGCTACCTGAATAAGGCTTTGTTTGTCAACGGAGCACAGCCCATCCCGTGGTATGGGACAGCGTGTCCCCTCCTAAGACGCTGGTGAGCCAAGAGCTCAGAGGAGGGAGCACGTGGGGGCCGCAGAGGCCTGGGCAGCTGGGCTTGGCAGGGGAGGGAGTTTGGGGCAGAACACAGGTGGAAGCACCAGGAAGGGGGGAAGCTGAACCACGGAGAGGCTCCTAGTGGGTGCAGTGTACACACCACATGGGGCACAGCAGGTGCTGGAGCTGGGCAAGGCTAGGCAGGTCTTTTCTGCAGTTGTCTGTGCGTTGGCCACGCTTTTATTCGCTTGACTTCCCACCAAGTGGTGAGTTCCTAGGAAAAGAACCTGGTTGGATTCTACTGTGAATCCCTAGTGCGAGGCACAGGTAGGGCAGATAAAATATCTTGCAAAGATGCCTGAAAAATTACAACAACAAAGAGCTGATTCCAGGTGAACAGCTGGGTAGCATCTTGTGACCGACTCAACCGTTTCTTCCACATCCTGGCCCAGTTAAGAGAAGTCTCACCTGAGTGCTGGTGGCTGGCACCAGGCAGCCTAATACCTGGGTTTGAGGAACCAATGAGATGCTTTGGCATTCAGTCCAGGTTGTCCCCGTGATGTTGAAACAATCACCTCAGCTGAGAAAGAAAATGAAGTGGCCGTGGCTGTGGCTGAGTCCATGTGCAGGGCTAGGGAGACTGGACAACTGGCTCCCACTTTCCTCTTTTGCCTTTGGGCTGCCTATCTGGAGTGTCCCCTGGACCATTCAAGTGTGCCCAGTGCACTGTGCCCCTGGCTTTTTCCCATTGGAAATGGAAGGTGGATGTTCCCTCAAGAGAACCCTGGTTGGGCAGAATAGTGCCGTGGGGTGCCCCTGCCACCTTCCAGGAATTCATACCAGAGAGGGTAGTCACACGTACAACGCGGTTGAGCTGAGACTTAGAGTCAGTTCCTTCCATTACAACCCATGTCCTGGAATGTTGACTTTTTTAGAATAATCTGGTCAGATATTAAGCCAAAATGATGGAGCAAGCTAATTCTAAAGAACTAATCACCTGCCTGGGCAACAAAGTAAGACCTCATCTCCACAAAAAAATTTAAAAAATTAGCCAGGCGTGATGGTGTGTGCCTGTAGTTTCAGTACTTTGGGAGGCAGAAGTGAGAGAATAGTTTGAGCCCAGAAGTTCCAGACCAGCCTGGGCAATATAGTGAGAACTTGTCTCTACAAAAATAAAAAATAAAAAAATTAACTGGGCATGGCGGCACACACCTGTCATCCCGGTTACTTGGGAGGCTGAGGCAGAAGGAATGCCTTAGTCCCGGAGGTTGAGGCTGCAGTGAGCCATGATGGTTATTGTTTATTCACTCTCACACTCAGGCATACACTAAACAAGTTTCATGCGTTGTTTGCCATGGGACAGACAGATAAGTGCCAGGATTGCAGGGGAAGTGCGTCCTCTGGAAGGAGAGAGGACACAAAACAATGAAGACATTCTAGTGGGATGAGCACATTACTGGAGACTTGTATGGAGAACTTGGAGGATGGTGCTAATCCAGTGTGTGTGTGGTGGGAAGGGAAGACTTCCTGGAGGATATGACATTGGACTGAGTGTTGAAGAGTAAGCAGGACTTACCCAGGGCACGGGGTGGTGGAGAGGTGCTGGCCAGTAAGAGAGGCCAGGATTCACAGAGGCCCAAGGGTCCTGGCATGTGCAGGTAAGTAGGGTGAGGTGGGTGACCGGGGTTGGTAGGGGTCCCACCATGGGGACTTTGTGGGTCTTGGTGAGAAGTTTGGACTATGTTGTGGGTGAGAGGGAACCTTGGCAGGTACAAGCTGGTCACCCTGGCCAGATCTGTGATTTTGAAAGTCAGTTGTCTCACCACTGCCAAAATGAGCTATGACTGAGTTGGACAGTGGAGGATGGGGGTGGGAAGAGACACTGGAGGGGACAATAAAGGTTATCAGAAGCTGTGGTCATCATCCAAGGGACAGTGGTTGGTGGCAGGAACCCAGGAAGTGACAACAGAACACATGAGTGGGGAGTTGGGGTTTGGGTGTAGGACATTGCACTTATCAACTATGATGCTCCATTGCTGGGATGCTATCAGAGAAGAGTGAGAAGTCATGGACAATTTGCTGTCCCAGTGGACAAAGGGGCCACTGCACAGGGAAAGGATAGGTTTTGGGGTGAAACACTCAGAGACATCTGAACTCATGAGACAGAAGCTTGAGGGCTAGATCTGGACTGAGGATCTGGAACCTGGAGGCATCAAGAGATAGTGAAACCAGGGGGCAAGGAGAGCGAGAAACAGTAGGCCAAACACAGAACATGGGCAGCACCATGTTCAGGATGGGCAGAGGACAAGAGGAGCAGTAAGAGTGGTAGCCGGGAGACAAGTGGAGAGTGGTGCTATGGAAGTTGTGGGATTCAGTGTCAGTCAGGGTCTGCCATGTTGTGCTGTAGTAACAAACAACTCCCACATCTCAGAAACGGAGATCAAGCTACACAGTTTAGCCTCTCTCTGATGTCACCCGCCTCACAGCAGAGGTAAAGGGAACAACACAACCATACACTGCCTCTTGAAACTTTCTCTCCAAAGTGACAGATGCCAATCCTGCTCACATTTATTGACTAAAGCCAGTCCCAGGACAAGCCTGAGGTCCCCATGGCAAGGAAGTATAATCCTCTTCCCCCTCCCCCCTCCAGTTGGGCACAGATACTACAGAGGAAAAGAGAGACCCACAGTGCAGCTGAGAAAGTCAGGATGGTAAGGACTGAAAAGTATCGGCCAGGGTTGTAATGGGCAGATTTCCACTTGGCCCACCAAGTGCAGGCTGGGTAGAGTGGTGTCCCCACCGTAGCTGGGGTAAAGGAATAGCAAGGAAGGCAAAGACTGCAGGCATCGGTTTCTCCTTTGAGAAGATGGCAGGAAAGAGGGTGGGAGGGTGGGAGCTGGGAAGAAACACAGAACAGGAGAGGGGTTTGAGTGGTTATCCTGCTTCTGAGTTTTCTTTCAAACCAGACATATCTATGTGGCAGTTGACAAATGTGGCCGCAAGTCCTGCCCCGTTCTGCATTAGCACCCATAGGAGAGACCTTGGAGCTCCTCCCACCAGGAGCGAGAGTCCTTCCCCACCCCTTGAATCGGTGGGCCCTGTGACTTGCTTTCACATGTGGGCCAGGAGTTAACTGACCCAAGGACATAGGAAAGTCTTGGGCTTGGGCTTGCCTGCTTCCTGCTCTTGGAACCCGGAGGCTGCTTGCAGCTGGGCCTGGGCCATCCTGCAGGTGATGGCAGAGCTGTGGGCTGACGGACCCCTCCCAGCTCCCTTGACCCCAGCCAACAGCCAGCCAGTTCTACAAACTGAGCCACCCATGGACCTGTGCCCCACAGACCTGAGGCACCTCAGCCAAGCCCGGAAGACTCATCAGCAGAGTCCGGCCCAGAGAGCCAATCTGTGGAGTCTGGAGCTAAATAAATGGGTGGTTTAGGTCGCCAGGTTTTGGAGTATTTCGTTCTGTAGATAAAGCTAAGTGACGCACTCTGTGTAATCCAGATGTTGACAGATGAGCAGGGTGCTGTGGATTTGTACTGGAGACCTGAGCTCATGAGACTTCCCTCTGTGGACATCTATTCTTATACTACTTTAGGACAGGAATTGCACGCCACTTATGTCTGTTTCTTCAGCTGCTGACCTGGGTGGGGCTGGTAGCAGGTGCTTAGTGTTTGGTGAAAGAGCGAGTGTTTGAATTCCACTTACCAGCCTACTCTGGGCTTTGGGTGACCCTGTGTCAGCATATGTTTATTGATTGTAAGAAATGTGCCACCTGACCAGGCTCGGTGGCTTAGCCTGTAATCCCAGCACTTTGGGAGGCCGAGGCGAGTGGATTGCCTGAGCCTGTGGGTTTGAGACCAGCCCAGGCAACTTGCTGAGACCTCATCTCTACAATAAATAAATAAATAATTAGCCAGGCATGGTAGCGTGTGCCTGTAGTTCTGGCTACTTGGAAGGCTGAGGTGGAAGGTTCACCAGAGCCCAGCACGTTGATGCTGGGGTGGCTGCGAGTGTGCCACTGCACTCTAGCCTGGGTGACAGAGTGTGACTCCAACTCAGAAAAAAAAGAAAGAAATGTACCACCCTGGTGTTGGTGTCTGTTGATACTGGGGCAGGGAATAGATGGGAACTCTCTTTTGTACTTTCTGCTCAGTTTTGCTGTGGATCTGAAAGTGCTCTAAAATATAAAGCCTTACTCATTAGAAAACACATACATAAACAGTAAAACCACCAGCAGAGCTTGGGCTGAGTTTTGGGAGCTGTTGGGGAAAGATTTGGTAAGGCCCCACAAGTCTCACGAGCAGCAGTGGGGCCAGACCTCAGTCTCAACTTCCACCCAAGGACACCAAGGTGGCATGCAGTTGCACCAAAGAGATGATGGATATGAATATTTTACCTGCTCTCTCTTTTTGTCAAAACCCACAATGTTGCTTTCCATAAATCAATTTCACTCAAGCACTCGGCTCAGGGTGCAGCATGTCTTTGTGCATTTAGTCTTTGATTTTGTCTCTGGCCTGCCTTTATGAACAGCCTGACTCTCAGAGACCCTTCAAAGCAGGGACATTCTGACGGTGCGCGGGCGCTTCCTGACTTGGGCGACTTCTCATCAGCTTCATCGCTCTTACATTAAAATGATCATTTCAGCTGGGGAAGCTGGGGACTGAGTGTTAGCTGCTTAATTGCACCCATCTTTCAGCCTCTTCTCCGAGACTGATTCCAGGGCTTTCTTAGCATAATGTACGCCAGGTCTGTAAGTGTAGAAAGCATGGTCCTCCTAACCAGAGTGGCAAAGCCAATTGATGCATTTCTCCTGTTAAATTTACTGGCTTCATTGAAAGGTCTTTGGGGAGTTGCTTGCTCATTAAATACACCAAATACAAAATCTCTCTTAATACAGTATTGTCTTGGTAATATAGAAGACTTTCCCCGATGTGAGCTCAGAGAGATGGAATTGTCAAAGCTTTCAGGAGACCACGCTTGCAAATGTTGCACTTCCTTCCATAAGCAGCTGCTTTGCCTCTCTGCGACTTGGGGTGCCCTTCTGCCTAATCTAGCCCAATGTGTCACCCTCATATTGCTTCACCCAACCCCATCACGGTCAAAGATGGTGGCTCCCAGAACTGTAGACAATTTGACGTCAGATCTCTTTGCTGAGTTAGACCTCAGCCATACCAGCAGAACTCTGCTTCCACAGGGACGTGGTGAGGGTGGGGCCAGGACGCATCCCCCTAGGACAGCGCCACAGAAGGAGCACTGAGTCCTGAGGACTCTTCTTACTTGATGTGACAAGTCCACCAAGTCACGGCGTAGGTTCTGTCAGCTTCTCTCTGAGTAAAATCAGGTTAGAAATGCCTTTTCCTCCGTTACAAGTTTGGTTTTTAAAAAAAAAGATTCCATTACTTTCCTAAAAGGATATGGGTCAGCTAACAACGCAGGAAGTCTTGGATAATTTTAACAGAACAGAAATAGAAGGGAAAGCCCCGAGTGAAGGGGAGGAAAGGGAACTCGCACACACTCGGTCAGAGGGGGAATAGCACGCGCTGTGGATGCTCTGAGCAAGATCGGGAAGTGCTGGGTTCCTGGTGGTGCCTGCCTCTTCACAGCCAAGACAGACATCTTGGCCTGCCCAGCTGCAACATCCTCCCCCGCTTTCCCTTTCAGAGCCCCCGTTTTGTTCAGGTCTACACAGGAACTCGCAGGGCACCACAATTAGTGCAGCTGTCCGTGTGTGGACCCTCCCTCACCCGTGACCACGGGGACTGGGCCTGTGTCCTGAGCTGACCGAGAATCTTGAGTTCATCCCCAATTATTCCCTTTGCCCCCAACATTCCACCCCCTGCACGCCCTGCAGGATTCGGGTGAGGAGAACCAGCCTTGACCCTGCCCTATGGAGTACACAGTCGTCGAGCGACATGTGCCAGATCGTCTTTCTGTCCTTATTATGGGCTGCCCCAGAAGAAATTCAGACAACCACTGTGCGTGGAGTCCGCAGTGCCTCACGCTGAAGGAGGCAAGGCTTCTGCACCCCCTCCTGGGGCTGGGTGGTGGAACTTGCTTTACCAGCGGGAGGTGGGGCGGCTGTGAGCAGAAGGCAGAGCCATCGAGCCATCGTGGGGTCCTGCCATTGGTGTGCTCTCTCTGCCATGGGAAAGCCATGTCCCAAGGGGTGACACTCCTTTAGCCTGGACCCTGGAAGAAAGATAGCATGCATAACAGAGTCATAGATGATGTGTGACTGGAGCCAGAACTAAATCTTCGTTGTCAGTGAGGCTTGGGGGTGGTTTGTTATCTGAGCATAAGCTAGCTAAAGCTAACGAATGCACACCGAGACCCGAATTATATATTGTAAATATGTTTAAATAAAACAAATGCAATCGTCGCCGTGACAGGTGCTCTGTGGGAAGGTCCCTGATACCATGACAGCACGGGTCAGAAGGAGCTGGCCAGTGAAGCAGCAACAGAAATGAGGGAAGTAAGGAGGAGAGAGAAGAGTGTTCTAGCCAGAGGGAACGGCACCTGCAAGGTCTCCAGTAGGGAGGGATGGGGTACTTCCTGTTTGAGGAACAGGAAGTAGAAGGAGTTGGAGTGAGGGGGAATGGGTGTGGGCTGAGGTCAGGGTTTATGGATATGCTGAGAATTTGAGTCTTTCCTAAGAGCAAGGACGGTGGTGGAGTACTGGAGTGAGGACATGATGAGATGGGTCGTTTGTAAGTACTCACTGGACTGTGTAGTGTGGAGGATGGTTTTAGCTTGGGGGTAGGGCTGAAAGAGGCAGACTAGAAGCGGGGAGACTAAGTGGGGTACAGGGAGGTCTGGGAGGAGTCGTGCTGGGGGCTCAGCCCCGAGGTGCAGGGTTGCTGTGTGGGCAGAAGCTCTTTGGGAGGGAGCAGAGGCTCAGGATGATGTGCACACCTCCATGAGTCTCCTTGGGGACTTTCCAGGGCCTGAGAAGAGGGAGTGGGCGGGTCATGCCTGCACTGGAACACCGTCTGTCTCTATCACCTGATGGAGGATGGTGGGGAAACCATCCACAGGCCCCACTTTGCACCGGGAACTGTACTCCCTTGTTGAGGGGCTGGAGACCTTAACTTTTGTTGTGCCCTTAGCAATCTCAGAAGGATACTTTTAAATGCAGAAAGTCCAAAATACAGAACTTTAAGGAAGGCAACTATGAGGGAACACGATTATTAAGATCTTGCTTAGAGGGATGGGGCAGGTAAAAAAAAAACCTTGTTTAGAATTGTAACTTAAGAATGTGCTTTCGTGCTGGCGCATACATAGTACCTCGTGGCAGGTCTAACTGTCATCATTTTGAAGCTGTGGCAAGTGTGAGTGCCGTTTTGAGGTGTCTGCAACTCCATGGTATGCTGAGGACAATATCTATACTTTCTTGTAGTGACAAAGTCGAAGATAAAAATATCTTTTTTTTTTTCTATCCAAGTTCACAGACTTTCTGAAACTGAGCCTCAGTTTCCCCTCATATTGAAGCTTGGGTCACACTATTGACACGAAGGGCCGCTAGGAGCTTAGAGAACAAACCTCATGCCTCACCCCGAAGGTCCGACATAACTCACCCAAGACCCAGGTGGAGGATCCAGGGGAAGAGCTCTGATCTGGAGTAGCCCATGTGAGTCGAGTCCCCCGCTCTCACGGCAACCTCACCTGCCTCCCAGTTTCGCCTCTGCAGCTGCTGTGGAGTTCTGAGTGTCAGGCACCACCCTGAGAGAATGTTCGCCAGTCCTCTGGTGCCACCTCCTTGCCTTGGAACATTCATCTGGAGTGAAGAAGAGCTTTCTGGAGTTTAAGGACTGACAGGAACAAACCCAGGTGCATATTCACTCCTGGGCCAGGTTTGGCCCTCTCGAAATTGGAAGCGGTGCCCTGACTGCAGGCACCTCTCAGTGTCAACGTACTCAGTGGCGACCCAAATGGTGCTGTGGGGAGGCGGCAGGCGTGGGTCCCAGTCTTGTCTCTGCTGCTGACAGGACATGTGACTTTGAGCATTCACCTAAACCCTTGTGCCTCTGTCTTTCCACCAGTAGAATGGGCTCCTCATCTGTTCAGTCCCCCTCCTCCTAGATGGTCAGGGGCCTGCAGAGCACAGTGATGAAGGTGAGGGTCCAGCTCCACCATGTACCTGCTGAGTGATCGTGGGCTTCCCCACTGGGAGCCTCTATTTCCTCATTCATGAAATGGGTTCATGATGCATATTCCTGTTATGTGAAGTAGGAATGCACTTGACAGCTCATCCCGAATTCTAACAAGCATCAAATGTGTAATTCGTGGAACTTGGTATTTGCCTGCCTCCCTCCCAGTCACATCCCCTCTCCGTTCAAAACCGTGTTGCCATTCCCATACGCTCAGCTCCTCACAGCAGCCTGTAAAGTCCTGTGCGATCCAGCCCTCTCTTCTCTCCCTTCCCACCCCCTTTCCTGCCCATGGTCAAAGTCCCTCCAGCCACATTCCACTAAGCAGGGCCTTTGCACCTGTGGCCCGCTCTGTCTGGAGCTCCACCCCTGCACGTGTGTCTGTCTTGTCAATTAGTTCTGGGTCCGTGTCATCTCCCAGAGAGTCCACTTGGGCCAACTCACCTGAAGTGCCCTGTGTCCCTCTCCCCTCTTGTGCTTTCATCTCCTTCCTTGCCCTCACTACTGGTTGAAATCCCAGTGTACGTATACACATGTATACATACTGGATCGCACAGGACTTTATAGGCTGCTGTGAGGAGCTGAGCATATGGGAATGGCAACACGGTTTTGAACAGAGAGGGGATGTGACTGGGAGGGAGGCAGGCAAATGCCATCCTTCCCCTGACTGCGACGTGTGCCTGAAGATCAGAGCTCTGCTTCTGTTGGCTGCTCCTGAGTACCTCCCCGTGAGCCTCACTCAGAGTTGGTGCCTAGAAATATTCATTGACTTTAAAAAAGGCATCTTGCAGAGAATGGAGAGGAATTGAGTAGGAACTGGGTGTGAGATGGCATTAAGAAATCACTGTGCACTTTGGGAGGTGGAAGCGAGAGGACTGCCTGAGCCCGCGGGTTCGAGACCAGCCTGGGCAACTTGGCGAGACCTTGTCTCTACAATAAATCAAAAAATTAGCTGGGTGTGGTGGTGCGTGCCAGTAGTTCCAGCTACTTGGAAGGCTGAAGTGGAAGGATAGCTTGAGCCCGGCAGGTTGAGGCTGCTGTGGCCGTGAGCATGCTACTGCACTCTAACCTGGGCTACAGAGTGAGACTCCTAGTTAAAACAAAAACAAAAACAAAAAACATTGTGAATTTGTTTAAGTGTGATCACAGTATTAGGGTTAGAGTGAAAAAAGAGACTCTCACTGTTAGACACAAGCTGAAGGATTTACAGGTAAAGCAGCATGTCTGGCACTTTCTTTAAAATAGTCTAGTTTAAGAAAAAGCAGGAGGGGGTGGGAGGAGTGGAAGGAGTAGTGGCCAAACATGGCCAACTGCTGAAGTTGGGAATGAGTGGCCCTGGGCGAGTCACGTGACTTCCTTCCTGGGTAGGTTTCAACATGTCCACAGTAAAGCGTTAAAACATGCTTATGGAACTCTGATGAGTGAGTGAAAAGTGTACAACATGTACTTAGCATGGAGTTCAACATATAATACACTCTTACTCATACGAATTCTTAAACTTGTCAACAAATAGTTGAGGAAGCAGATAGGAAAGTGCATTGGAGACTGGGCTGTGCCGAGCTCCCAGGAGGGATGGCTGATGTTGGTGAGGATGTTCTGGAGAAGCTGCCCTTGGCTGGCCACCACCCGCCCCAGGGCAGGCAGGGGTCATGGCACTGTGCATTACAACCTGCAGACCCATCGGAAGCTCAGGAGAAGCCTGTCACAGCAGCCCAGCCACACCTGCTGCAAGTGGCACCCTATGGCGTGGTGGGCCTCTGATGCTGCAGTTTTGAGTGGGCCCTGTCCTGGGCAGGGAGGGCAGACAGGAATGGCTACTGGTGCAGGTGCTTGCGCAAGGCTGAGGGGAGGATGTCCGGTGCAATCTCTGGCTCTCCCTGCCTTTCTAGGAATTCAGGCACCCTGGCGAGGATGGAGCGTGCTTTGTAGGTGGGCAGACAGTGGGTGGCTGCGGCAAGTCAAGCCCTGCTCAGGGTCACCTCTTGCGTGTGGGTGCTGTATTTGACAGTGAAACACTGACGGTTCCGCCAAGTGCTCGGGGTGGGGATGCCAGTTCTGCCATCTGTTAGCTCTACAAGCTACTTAACTTCTATAAGCCTCAATGTTCTACTTTGTAAAAAATGGGGCTAATGAGATTCCCTTTAAATAGGGTATTGTGCTGATTAAGTGAGATAATGTAGGAAGGTATGTGTAATGCTGAGCTTAGTGCCTGGTTCACTTTCAGGGGTGCTGTCGATGGCAGTTATCCATTATTTTTGACCCTTTATAGATATTTATCAAATGATTAGATTTGTTCAGCCTGTAGCCCACTGGCCCCCTAGAGCTTCAGAGGGCTGGTTTTCACTGGTAAACTGGGGTGCTGTTACCGGAAGAAGGTTGAAGGGATGCTGGGGCCTACCCTCACTTTCAGCCCTGTCTGGCCTCCTCCCATCCTGCTGGGCAGTCAGCCCTGGTTGGGATGGACAGCTATGACTCTGCTGAGAGGCACAAGGGATGCATCTGCGGTAGTGCTATGTTTTGAGTGCTTAATCCATGCAGGCGCTGGGCTAAACATTTTACGTGCGTGACCTTATTTAATTCTCCTGACAATGCTATAAATTAGGCATTTTTATTATCCCCATTTTGGAAACGGAGAAACTGAGGTTGCAGGAGGTGAAATAATGTTTCCTGGTAGAACTGAGACTTGACGCTAGAGTCTGAGCTGCCAACCACTGGCTCTTTGTCATGCGGGCTAAGTTGCTAAGTTACAGAGGACGTTCAGCCTGCGGAATCAGTCCTGCAGGGGCTTGGAAGACTGGAAGCATGAAAGCAGCCAGGTCCATGCAAGACAGATAAGGGAACTCCTGCCTTGCCCCATGGAAAATGGTGTTTTCCTAAGATGAGGGGGCACTGGCTGAAAGCAGAAACTGGCTGTTGTCGCTCCCCGGTGCCTTAGTAAGAGCAGGCAGGCCTGGTTAGGCTGGGGTGAGCAGCTGGTTGTGGTTACGGTCGGGGGTGTCCCAGAGGAGCACTCGGTGGGCAGTTCTGAGCTCATCTAAGGTGAATGCTTTGGAGGGGCTCTAGTCATCCAAGTCTAGCCAGTCAGAGCCTGTCCAGCAGCATTTTAGTGACCAGGAAGCAGCATTCAGTCTTCCTCTTCCTGAGATTTAAGCCAGAAAGGGTAAACCTGGAGTGACATACCGCCTTGCCATCAGAGGGTAGAAACTGTCAGAGAGGAAAGCCCACAGAGGAAGGAGAGCTGAGAGGTGGGAAGAGATAGACTGGGTCCTGATGACACCATGGAGCTCCTGGATCAAGCTGTATCTGACGACAGTCTGGCCATGGACTTGCCAGTAATAAGAGCTAACACATGAACCTTTTCTCTTAGTCACTTTGGGTTGTGGTTTTTGTCACTTACCACCAAAGGAGTTCTGACTGCTATAACCTGTCGACTGCTGGGACTGTGGGAACCCATCTGTGGATAGGGGCCACTGCAAGCCTTTGAGCAGAGGCATGGCAAATACCAAGCCTCACTCCAGACACTGTCTATCAGTACTTCTTAGAAGGGGAACGAACAGGCTGGCCCACACCCACCTAGCTGTACCCTCGTCTCTCTGCCTGTTGCCTCTGTCTGAGCATCCACCCACTCTGGTGCTGGCTTCATTCACGAGCATCCTCTATAGGAGAGAATGAACCATACATCAAAGTGGTGTGCCCGCTCTCCTTAAACAAAACGGCCCTGTCCTCCCCACTGCCTCACAAAGGCAGGAAGCCTCATTTGGCTACCTGAAAGCTTATTTTCATGGCCTCACGTCACGATGGGAATGCTTTGATGGGGGTTGGGCTGGGGAAGGGGGACACGCACTCCACTGTCACAATTAACCTGTTAGAGACATGGCGCCCAGCCAAGGCTTCTGCCTGCTCAGTGTGTTGGTGGATGTGATGAAAGCCAGGCCTGGGCTCGAGGACTCTGCAGTGTGGCCAGGCTTCTGGGGAGACCAGAATGCACATGCCGGTCAGTGGTCTTGGTGCACGGCGGCCACGGAGGCTTCAGGCATGCTCCAAACACCAACGCTCCCTCATCGCTGTGTGGCTGAGGAGACTAAGGGCTCAGCCTGTAGCACTGAACAGCTTCACTTCTCTGAGATGATTGTCATCTTGCATCACCACTTTCTGAGCCTGTTCCCTGTCTGTAAAAAGGTATTGAGAATTGGTCTTTCTGTGTCGCTATCCTTATCAACAACCAGTGGGCTTCTCCCAATGCGTGGGAAAAGGTCAGCCAGTGGAAGGTCCTGGGGCTGTGTGGGCGTGGGCTCCTGCCCTTCTCAGGGCTCTCTCTGTTGTCGGTGAAAGGGGTGACCACAGAGCCACTTCCCCAGAACCGAGAGTGGTTATCCAACCCATCCCCCAAGACCCTTCAACCCATGGACTCAGGGGAATCCTGGGACCTTAGGATTGGGAGGCCCCCCGGGGTCTTCAAGCTTCCCCCTCCTCGCTGTCAGCCAATGCTGACTCCCGGGATCATTCACTGATGCCTTGAAACACACACATTTGAGACCCATAGAAAGCCCAGCCTCTGTGATTCCTGAAGACTTGGGGTTCTGATGACTGTAGTCTTCTGGTTGCTATGGGAAAGTCTTGCCTTGCTTCTCTTCACTGCCATCTCTTCCAGGCAGGGATCTAAGAAACTGAGTGAAGCCCCATTTGCTCCATAGGTTCTGCTCTCTGCCTTTCTCCCCGACAGGCATGCTTTGCTATGCTGGCCGAAGATTCTGGGCCCGAGTGGGGTGGGTTTCAGGGAACCCTGGTCCTCTGTGGAGAGTGGAGAGGTGGCTGTAGTCAGCACAGAAGGATTTAGGCACTGCTGTGTCTCATCACCACTGCCTGGACTTTCTGTTCTCTGCCTTGTGTCCCTCCACGTGGCAGCCCTGGTGAGAAGGACCAAAGTGATCCCGTCACTTCTCTGTTTTAAGTCATACAATTCCTGCCATGCCTCAAGACCTACCTAATCTGATTTCTGCCTAGGTCTTCCTGTCACACCCTACATCATAGACCCACAAAACACACTTTTGGGGTCTCCCACCAGGGCCTTTGCACATGCTGTTCCCTCTGCCCGGAGTCACGCTTTCCTCACTCCAATTCCTCTTGATCTGACCGCCTCTTCCTCAAAGGCCTTCCCTGGCCCTGTACCTCTGATCTGAAGCAGATGCCTCCGCGGCCACCCTCGTCCGCCCTGTACTCTTCCAGTCCGTAGCTTTATCTCTCTTATCTGTGTGGCCATATCTCCCCACTGTCCACCCCATAAGGGGAGGGAGGGTCTGTTTTGCTCCCTGTGTCCCTGGCCTCCAGGATAGAATCTGGTCTAGGGAGGCCCTTTTCGGCCTGAGGTTGCTCCTGCCCTGCCAGGTAACCCGGGAGATCCTGGGCCAAGGCCTGGTATCTGGGTGAACCATCCCCAGCTCCTGTGCAGCACACAATGGCAGCCTAATAATTAACTCTCCAATTATAGGCCCATAATAGAGGCTTAATCTGGGGCTCGTTGGTAATGAGGCTGTTCACAGAAGCCCTTTCATCTGGGCCCCAGCCCCACGAAGCTCTGAGAATGCCTGCCTTGGCCGTGTGTCAGAGCCCACCCTCCTGCTCACCGGGGCCTCGGCCCCTCACCTCCACCCTGGCCTCGGCCCATGGTCCGGCCTGCATGCTGCCCTGGCCTATGTCTTCCGTCCCAGGTAGACCCTGGAAGAAACGGGCCTGCTGCGGCCTCTCTGCCTGAGGCTGGGTGGCTGGCCAAGGCAAAAGCCGGCAGCAGAGGCCTGTCCTCGAGTCTGGGATGAGGCTGGAAGCTGCTGGAAAACTTGCCTCTGGAGCAGAAGGCCCCTCATTATGGAGACACACCAATTGGCTCGGCCCATGAAAGCCTTCAGGTCTGTGAATGTTAAGACTTAATTGCCTTACGGACATCGAAAGAATGGAGGGGCTTCTCCAGGGAGCGTCCGCCTGGCACTTCCTCTCTGCCCCGCTGCATAATGACAGGACTTGTGACTGATTAAAGGGGGAAGACACACTCCCCTCTGGGGGGGCCAGTGACAGGTTCCACCTACATTTAAAGCGTGTTCCCTCCTCGGCTCCACTCCTCCTCCACCGACTTTTCAGAGGTGATTTTTAATTGCGTTTTCCCAGGTGGAGAGAGGGAGTGGAGACGAGGAGGGGGTGGGCCAGGGAATTTCTTGTCCACAGCCAGTCTCAGCCTCCTCATTCTTACTGGGGCATCCTTTTCCTGCGGGGCTTGGATTTGCAGTAAAATTGTGGACCGGAGCTGTGTGAAGAGTAAACAGCAGCACAAACACTCCCTCCCTAGTCCCAGGGCTGCAGGCCCTCGGGTCTGCCCCACTCTTCTTTACCCTCCCCTTCCTCTACCGCCCACCTCGCTCCCTCTGCCTGGCCATGCGGGCTTCTCACGCTCCGCTCCGTCAAACTCGCCAAGCTCGTCCCTACCTCCGGGCCTTGGCCCTGGGTGATTCCCTCTCCCTGGAAAACACAACGCCTCAATCTTTGCCAGACTTGCTCCTTTTCATGTGGGTGTCGCTCCCAACAGCCCTGACCACTCACCCTGCAGAATGTCAAGTGTGCCTTGCAGAGACTTCCCCCGTCATTTCACCCTTGTGCTTTGAACATGTTTATTTGTTTTCTGTCCAGGGTCAGTCTCCCCTTCCAGAAACGCAAGCTCCGTGAGAGCAGCCTTGGCTGTGCTCTGTGGTTACCTGTGTCTAGCGCAGTGCCTGGAAGGAAAATATCTGCGGAAAAGCAGAGCTGAATTTCCCCTCACGGACCGCACGTGCTCTTTGGATCCCACATGCCTGGTGGAAAGCCTCACCTAGCCGGGAACAGGGCCCTCCTAGGACTTTGCCGTTGACAATGGTGCCTCCTGGAAGTCACCTCCATCTCCAGGCTGGCCCAGTGGAGCCAGGATAACGAAGCAGGCTTTAACATAAATAATTTGCTTCTGAGGTGTAAGAAATGGGGAATATTTTTAGAAGTCCTGCCCTCCTAGGGGAAGTAAATGACTTATGAAAACGGGATTTTTCAAAGTGGCCTTCAAGAGAAAAGGAAGCCGTGTGTGATGGCCAAAATGGAATTCTATGAATTAGTGCGACTCATTATTCTGGCCGTACGCACACAGACGCACACACACTCACTTGCTCACTCACTTTTTCCTCCTGCCTTCCATTTCACGGTCTTAGCTCGAATCTGAAATAAAACCCCGGCAGCCCTCCTCCCTGGCCCTCAGCGGCGGCCTGTCTGATTGGATGCCTCCCACAGCCCTGAAGACCAGAGCTTCAAGGAGGAAGCAGCCGGGGACACGCTGAGTCCTCGCTTCTTAAAGTGCGCACCGTAAGTTACCTTGAAATGTTATTTTTTTTTAAAAAAAAGTATTTTAGGTTCAACAGACACTTGGGTTCCTGTTAACAACTCATTTAAGGAGGAAGTGGGGGGAAGGCATTCAGATCAAGGCTTCTTTGACAACATGAACCTCCTTACTTTGAATCCTTACATTGTCGATGGGATGAAAGATTTCGTGGAGACGCAGATGGTAAATGCGCAGGTGAGAAAGGACAGATGTTAGCTACAACGGAGACACAGGGATCTTGGGATGAGCTTTGTCTGGCCAATAATGGAGAACAGATATTGGGGGGGGGGGCGGTGGAAGACCCAGAAAACCAAGACACAAAAACCACTTTTGTGGCCATTGTGTTTCCACTAGAGTCTTGATCTAGGGAAGATGTGCTGTTTGGAGAACTAATAAGGCGACTGCCTCCTTTGATGGGGCACGTTCTAAAAACCAAGGTCCACAGGAGTCATCCATTGCTGGCTCCCTGGGGCCTTTCTCCCCTTGTCTACAAAATCTGACTGCCAAGGGGCACAGATGTGTCTTCTGCCCATCACCCCTGAAGTTCCAGACAACCAGCTCAGGGCTTCCTTCCATGAAGGTTCATGGTCACTTCCTGCAGCCCACATGTTCAACTTCGATCTCCCTGGCTAGCAGCAAAGGCCTCCCAGGAGCTGGCTCTACCTTGCCTTTTCCTTCCAGTCCCCACACTGCCCAAGACCCCTACCTCACTAGTCAGATCTTCTACCTGGGTCCACTTTATTCTTCCCTCCTCCAGGGAAATGCCCCATCTCTGAAGAATCTCCTCCGTCTGTCTGAGGTCTGTTTGTCCTAGCAGCCCTGACTTCTAGGAGCTTTCTCAGATGAGTCCAGTCCACGGAGGCCCTTTGGTGAGTTCTTACATACTGCTTCTGTGTGCATTTGACTCATTCCATTGTGTCTAGTCTAGCCTCCCAAGAGGATTGTCAGCTCCTCTGAGGCAAGGGTCCTGCCTGAGAGGTGCCAGCACATGGCACAGGACCAACAGGGTGTGTAGACACAGTAAGAAGTAATGGCCTCTTGTAAACAGCAGGAAGAGGCTGTAGAATGGAGGGTGCAACTGATGTAGATTCTCCATCTTCTCTGGAGACCTTCTATCCCTGAGGCTGGGGAGTAGGACTCAGGAGAAGCTGCTGTCACTTGCTGTCAACCACCTCAGACCTGGGGGGCTGTGGTCCCTGGGGCAAGGCCAAAACTACCAGCCTTTACAGCGTGTCCCAAGTCTTTCTCTTCTATAATAGTTCATTCATTCAATAAATAATTGTTGAGTGGCCCACTCAGTGCCATACAACGGGGATCTGGTGGTGAATATGCCAGATGCGGTCCCTGTTGTCTCAGGCAATGAATTGAGAGACACAGAAGTGACTGATTACAGCTGTGAAAAGTGCAGTGAAGGGGAGGTGCAGGCTGCTCTAAGATAATTCAGCTAGATCTAACAACTGTTCTCAGGGATGCTGTCCTACGTCTGGTGGGTCTGGAGCAGGTTGCTCTGCAGCAGGGCAAAGGGAGCCCGGATCCACCTTGATGACTGCTGGGCCTAGCAGGACAGATAAGGAGGTCAGGTCTCACTGTGGTCTAGTGAGGTTGGTATTCGGAGCACGGGTGGAGAAGTGCCTCCAGGCAGGAATTGGGCCTGCACTTGTTATGAATGTGGAGGAGATCAGAATGGGAACCAGCTGTCCCTCTAACTTAGGCCACAGGCAGAAATGTTCCAACATCCCTCCAATGCATCTTCTCTTTAAAAGGAGGGCCTTCTTTTCAACAAGTCCCCAAGTCTCATGCCAACAGTCCTTCAGGGCATCTTGAAGGACTTGCTGGCATCACGCTCTTGGGAACCAACCACTCCCTCACTGGCTCTATTCTACTTCCTTGACTTTTCTACTAGTGAAGCCTGTGAGCTGCTTTGTGTCATGGCCTCTTCTGCAAATGTTCAGCAATTCTACCTCAAGGTGAATTCCAGGAGGATTGGAAATATGTCTAGTTCTGATTTGGATAGCAAGGATCCTAATGGGGGCATAAACCAGTATCTGGCAGGCAGGCCACCACTTCTGAATCCAGTGGCCATGGCAGACATTATTCATCAATCCTGACACTCTTTTCTGCTGTACCTGGACATGGTTTAGAAGCACCTCCTCAGAAGATTCTTTCCTGGCTACCCTCTTAGTCATAGGATTGCTTTCTGTGACTAAACTCATTCTTTTCTCCACAGTGCTCCTCCCACTTCGCAATTGTATATTATTTTATGACTTACGTCAGGTTGTTTCCCCAACTAAGCTGTAAACTCCAGGAGGTGGGATCATATCTGGTTTTGCTCATTACAGAAAATCACTTGGGCCAAGCACAGCCCTCGTCACATGGGAAAGCTTGATAAGTATTTGCTGGGAGTTGAATGAATGCTTGAGCAAATGAATGATTTAAAGAGAGGACCCAAGCTTGTCAAAATGCCTGGTTTGCTCTGCTGGCTCTGCAGCTTCCTAACTCTGTGTCCTTGGGCAAGTTCTGCTCCTTCTCTGGGCCACAGTTTCCCCATAAGAAAATTGAGGATGAAACTCCTGCAGAGTTGTGGTGGGCATCTGACGGTGTCAAGTAAGTGAAAGCATTTTTTAAAATCAGCTGTACTCGCTGGCTGTTGTGATTATTGGTGTGGCTTCTCCTCTTTCTCTGCACCAGGGCTGGGAGCTGTTCAAGCAGAGGTTTGTCTCAGGGGACCTGGGACAAATCCTGTCCCTGCTGAGCGTGGGGGCCAAGGGGAATTTTATCTTGGATCTGAGAGTTGGTTTTCCATGGACTAGTGGGCTGGTGTGCAGGGTGGGCTGGAAGCTGCTTGCTGGGAGCAAGTGGAACTGCTCCTCCTCTTCCCTGCCTGGGTCCAGGGTGGGGGCCTCTCTGCTCCAGGCACCCTGTGGGAAGGGGCCTCAGCTTCTGGGCACTGGGCTCTGCTGGGGGCAGGCATGGCCGTGACTCTGGCCTTGGCCATTTACAATGCAGCATAAAGAAGCTTTCCCTTCTCCCTCCTCCCATGAGGAGGGCACGCTGTGCGCCCCTTTGTTGTTTCTGCAGCTGGGACCAGGCGGCCCCCTCCCCTTTGAGGATTGGAACCCCCCAGAGCCTATCTTTCCTCAGGCCGGCCCCACTCTGGTCAGTGAAGCCTGCCTAATGCATCCTGGGGGAGGCTGGCGCCTTAGGCGAAGCGGCTCGAGCTGGCCCTGCTGAAGCTGACGTCCCAGCTGGCTTGGAGCTGGTGGGAATGTGTGTGTGTGCGTGCATCGGGGGTGCTACTCGAGGATGGCCAAGGGAGGAGGTAGGGCCCTGACTGCCTGCCACCAACCCCGGGAAGGTGTATGGCTCAGTGGGGCTGACCAGGACCAGTACCTCGGGAGAGTGTAGACATCTGCCCCCTGTTCCCTGACACAGTGGGAGTGGGCACAGGTCCAGCAGGAGTCGGGCTTTTCTCTTGGAAAGCGGGCCTTGACTAGAGGGCCGGTTACCTGGAGAAGTGGATCTTACCAGTGGGGAACCCAAGCCCATTCTCCCTTGGCAGCCAGAGACCTTGAGTTCTGAGGGCAGGAAGCAGAGGAGGACCTCGGAGCAGGTACTTCACAGGCAGACAGGGCTTGGGACATCCCAGCCTCTCTCCACCCACTCTCCTGTTCTACCCCATCCAGGTACTCGGCAGAGCCAGACTCTGCCTACTTCTCACCCCTGTCTTTGCCTGGAGTGCTCTTGGTCTCATCTTTTATTTCCCCACAAGTCCCATCGCAAATGCTACCACCTCTGAGAGGTCCTCATGAGTCCTCTAGGCAAGGCGAATGACTGCCTCGTCTGGGTTCCTACCCTCCTTGTTCTTTCCTTTACTGTGTGTGAGTGTTAATTACAAACTTACCATGACATTCTTGCCTTCTATCTTCCTCTGGACTGTGAGCTCCAAGGGCATCATCGTTGTGTAAGCACCTGTTACTCCTGCCATCCTTGCTGCAAGTCCCTGTCTTCCTAGAATGGCACCTGTGGTAACCAGTCCCCACAATGGCCCCAGTGATGCTCTGCCTCTGGTCTCTACACCCTTGTGTTGTTCCCTCCCACGTTGACAGGGCTGAGCTGTGTGACAAAAGGACACTGCGGAGGGGATGGTGTGTGACTTCTGAGGCAAGAGCAGAAAGACCCTCCACTTCTGCCTGTTCCTGTGTGGGCTGGCTGCTCTGAGGAAGCCAGATGCCATGTTGTCATGACACTCAAGCAGCCTTGTGGGAGGCCCTTATGAGAGGAACACGAGCCTCCAGCCAACAGCCAGCACCAACTAGCCAGCCATGAGACTGAGCTGCTTGGAAGCAGTTCTTCCAGCCAGCCCAGCAGCCAGGCCCCTGGATGACTGCAGCTCCGCTGATGGCTTGATGGTAACCTCATGAGAGACCCTGAGCCAGAACCACCCAGCCACGCCACTCCTGACCTTCTGGTCCATAAAGGCTGTGAGGTGAAGACTATTTCCTATTGTTTGGGGAGAAATGATTACCCAGCTATAGATAACGAATAAGCCTGCATTAGGCAGGCTTCACTGACCAGAGTGGGGCCAGCCTGAGGAAAAATAGACTCTGGGGATTCAAATAAGTGATAACTCGTTTTCTTTTTGGGAACTGTCCTTCTCCCTCTGTGTGGCCTTGGTGGGACCACCACTCAAGGTGCTCCATCCTCCCTGGGCCATGGGATGGGGTCCCTGACCATCGAGGGGACAATGAGACCCAAAATTTGTATCTTGAGCAGAGATACTAGACCAGGAAATGGTGGGCTGATTCCAGAAACTACTTGACATTACACGCACATAGATAAACACATGTATAAGCATACACACATATATAAACACATACAAATATGTATATACACATCCACACACACACATATATATACATATGCAAGCACATATGTTTTCCTTTTTTTTGCCGCAGTTAGGTACAGCCATGGCTATCATTACCTTCAGAGTGCTATCAACAGCCACACACCCATCCCAGGTCCACTGGGTACCTAGAACACACATCATTCCGTACGTGCTCAGCCATCGCATGTTGAATAAATTAAACATCTAGAAATTTGAGTGACATCAGGGCTATTCACTGAGATTTTAACTTGTGTTTTACGCCTACTCTTGGAGAGAAATTTAGAAGTCTCAAAATTTGTCCCTCCTTCCTCGCCTGCCTTCCACGAGGAAAGTGGCTCTGTGCTTGCCTTCCAGCCACAGGAAGGTGCTGTGGCCAGGCCAGGAACAGAAGGTGTCTGTGTGGGTCTAGAAGCCCATGCTCTCTGAGGTGAGATGTGTGGTGAGGAAGGCATGAGCCCCAGCAGAAAGAGCATGGCACGGGCTGGGGCAGAGACACAGTCCTTGCTGTGGGCGGCCACGTGGCCCCTTCAGGAGCAGAACTGCAGCCATGAGATCTCCCTGCAGAAACCTTCAAGCTGGCTAGGGACAGACCCAAATGAGCTGTCCATCTTTGGGAACTCTGGGGGTTTTTGTGGGCTGTAGGCTGTGGCCTCTAGCAATTTAGCAGTGACCGGTGTAGCCTGGTGCTCGATGCTAGGAATCCCGCATACCCAGTGTCCTGCTCTGTGTCATGTCCCGGGAACTTGGGGGTGTGAGAGAGGGAGCCCCACTAAGGATGAACATCGAACTTCACACCAGTCCAGCACAACAGAGACTCAAAATCAGATTTACGGTAATTTGATTTAGGAGCCCAGTAATTTGATTTAGGAGCCCATGCCATTTTTTTAATACCCAAATTTGTGAAATGAGGCTTAAAATGACTAGAATGACAGGGACTTTTCTTTCTGATCTGTTTTGTTCATTATTGTATTACTGATCCTAGTACACTCTCTGACACACAGTAGGAACACAAAAAATACTAGCACATAAAGGCATAAAAGTTTCTTGGGTGTCCACTAAGTACTAGAAACTCCTAAGACTTTCCTCAGATTCTTCTTTTATAACCCAACCCCAGAGACCTGGTGTTCTTGCCCACGTTTTATTCCCCTCCCCCCGCCATAGTTCCATTCCAGCTGTTCAAATGCATTGACACATGTTCTTGTAAGCAGTGTGTTGTTATACTTTTAGTTTGTGTCAGGCTAGTGTGTCACTCCTCGTCCTGTTTCCCATGTTTTCACCTACCTTGCCAGATGTGGGCAGCCACAGCACCTGGACATTCCTGTCAATACAATACTGGGGCAAACGTCCTTTAATGTATCTCCTGGGATAGACCTTTGGAATACATACCCAGAGGGGGATGCTTGCTCGTCATGGAAACGTCTGTGTGCAACTCAGCCACGCGTGGCCGCCACGGCCCACGCCACCCACCTCGAGGATGACGCTTCCTTCACTTTCGTGTCTGCCGGCAACGGCAGGCCCTTGCTTTCCGATGGTTTTCAGTCTAATTAAGTGGTGCCTCATTGCTATTTTAACTTGCACTTCTTCCGCTTTTGGGGGGGAAAGAATTGGAGCCTTAGAATGTGTTTGTGAGTAGCTGGGCTTGTGCCTGCCCACCCTGGGCTTGGCCTGGAGGGCCCAGCTGCCCCTTGGATAGGCTGCCGGCCCGGGTCGGACGTCGTGGGTGCCGGCAGGAGAGCAGCCTTCTGCTGGGATCGAGCCCCACCTGGTGGTCCTGAGAGGGAACTGACGCTGGGGAGGGAAGGAGAAGGGGAAATGACCCCAGCCGGTGAGGCCCAAGTAAGGGTCTGTCAAGGCAGGAGGCCACACTCTGCCGCAGACACCGACACTGCACACCTGGAGGATGTGGTCCAGGACCTAGGGACTCAGGTTTCTGAGGGGGGGGTGACCAGGGAGGTTTCTTGTTGGTTGGTCACTCGGCTGAGCTCTTCTGTGAAGTGCCCACGCTACACGAGACTTCTGTCCATTTTTTAAATTGAGAGACCTGTTTTTCTGATTGCTTTATAGAAGGTGGAAGAAGCCTGAGTAGCTTCACTTTTGAGGATCCTGCTGATTGGTTTTTTAAATAAATAAAACCAGAATTTTTTTTTTTACAGAAACACATTTTTTTAAGTGTTCTTTTAACTAAAGTACAAGGTGCCTACATAAAAGGCTAAGTCCCAAGTTCACTGACTTTCCAAAGGTAGCCGCTGTACTGACTTCTAACACAGTAGGTTGATTTTTGCCTGGGTTTGGGTATAAATAGAACCACGCAGGTGTTCTTTTTTGAATTCGTCTCCTTTTGCACAATGCTGTTTGTAGGATTCGACCATACTGTTTGTTCATTCTTGTTTTTATACTGTATTCTATCATCTGAACATATGCAAGTTGTCTTTTGTACTGTTGGTGGATATTTGGGAGGCTTCCAGATTTTGGGCTGTGTTGAATAACGCTGCCGTGAACATCGAGAGCCTATCTGTTGTGCACATGTGCATACGACTGTGTTGAGCGTGTACGCTTATGTGCACCAAGTGACACGCTGTGGTGTAGGCTCAGCCTTCATAGACACTGCCAGTTTTCCAGAGTGCCTGTGCCAGCCTGCGGTCACCCTGGAGTGTGTGGGAGTTCTGGTGCTCCACATTCCCACCCGTGTCCATTGCCATTCTGCTGCGGTGGCTGGAACCATACTGTGTTTTACAACTTGCGTGTCCTGATGACGCACGGCATTTCTGATGTGTATCGGTCACCTGACCTCTTTTGTGAAGTGCCCAACTATACAAGACTTTTGCCCATTTTTCTGAGTGACCTTTCTTTTTCTTACTGATGTATGGGAGTGAAAAATACATGACGTGGCCTTCATCAGATACACTGTCGGAAGGTGTGTCTTGTCTTACCTGGATCACTTGCCTTTTCATTCACTTAGGGATGTCTTTGATGCGTAAAAATTCTTAATTCTAGTAGAATATCATCCATTAGTTGTTTTATTTCATTGGAATCAAGATGTTTTTTTTTTTTGCCTAGCCCAAGGTCGTGGAGATTGTCTTCTACAATTCTTCTAAGAGCTTCCACCATCTGTATCCATCTGGAATTGATTTTTGCATATGGCGGGAGGCAGAGGGTCAGTATTTTTTCCATATGGATATTTAATTGACCAGCCTGATTGATTGGAAAGGGCATCTTTTCCTCACTGCACTGCAGTGTCACCTTTGCCATAAACCAGGGGATTGCACGTGTGTGAATCTGTTTCTGGTGCATGTGTTTGTCTGTTTCTGAATCTGGCGATAACTCTTTTAGGGAGTGTGGTGGACTTGAACTACCCATAAGGTGATCTCAGAGCAGGTAGAACGCGGGTGTAGATGGTGCTGCAGGTGGTGCCTCTGCCCATGGGCCTGGCTTGGGTTGTCTGATGAGTGCTCCTTTCTTAGTGCTCTCTATGAATCTCGGGGCTTACGGTGGGCTCATTTGTTCAGAATGTCAGGGAGCTGAATCTGAGGCTCCTCGTGCCTGTGGGGTCCAAGCACAAAAGCCTGTGGACCCCCAGAGGATGCCACATAGCCCCATCAGTTTTGAGAGGGCAAGATTTCCACATGCATTCCCTTCCCCTTTCTAGTTCACGCTGAGCCCCAGGGAGCCTGCAGGTGCATCTGGGGTCTGAGAGGTGAGCTTCCACAGCAGGTTTTTCCCCCAACCCCAGGCTCCTGGAGGGCTTGACACTCAGCTCAGCAGGGGCTGACATCAGGCTTCCTGCTAAAATGACCTTGTGAAAAGGGTTTTCTTGTGGCTGAGCAAGTCTAGGAACAGGACCTAGAGGTGCTGGGGAGACTGTCTCCTAGGCCTGGGTGAAATGCACCATTGGTGGGACAGTGGGATGGGTCTGCCTCCGGTGCCTCTGGCACTTCCCCGGGCAGAGAGGGCAGTTTGGGGCAGGTGTCAGGCATGTGGATTCCAGTGGCAGCTCTGCCACGAACTCAGGGGGATCTTGAGGAACACGCTGCTCCTCTCTTGGCCTCCAGTTCTTTTGGTCTCTCTGTATTATGGTTTGAACTGTGTCCCCCCAAAGGCTATGCTGAAGTTCTAAACCCTGGTGCCTGGGAATGAGACCTTATCTGGAAGAGGGTCTTTGCAGACATAATCAGGTTAAGGTCATTAGGGTGGGCCTTAATTTAATATGACTGGTGTCCTTATACGAGGAAGAGCCAGAGACACACGAAGAAGACAGTCATGCGAAGATGAGTCAGAGACCGGAGTTGTGTTGCCACAAACCGAGGAACACCTGGGACCGACCACCAGACGCTGGAGGAGATGAGGAAAGATTCTCCCTGTGAGGTCTGGGAGGGAGCAAGCCTGCCAGCTCCGTGATTTTGAACTTCTAGTCTCCAGAACTGTGAGAAAATCAATCTGCTGTGTTTGACCACCAGTTGCACTTTGTCACATCCGCTCTGGGAGAAACACATCTTGTCTGTAGGTTTGCTCCTCCAACAACCTGCCAGCCCTATGTCACTCTCCTGTTCCATACCTGTCGCTGGTCCCACGGAGCGCTGGGACACTGCGGATTCTGACGGTGCTGACAGCACCTCCCAGCCAGCCAGACCCGGCAGAAATCTCGGTCCTGCCTGGCTCTCTGCTCTTCCCGCCTCCTCTCATGGCACACCAGACTGTCACTCAGGCTGACGAATGACTCCAGGGCCCTTCCCAGCCTTCTCCCTCATGGCCTGAACCAACCAGTGACAGATTCCTTCAGCTCTACCTTCAAAGTGTGTTTTCAGTTACTGGCTTCTACCACGATTACCCAATGCTCAGTCTCCAGCTTCTCTTTCGTGTGCTACACCGTAGCCTCTTGCGGTGGGCCAATCGCAGAAACAACTGCCGTCCTTCACTCTTCACTGCGGCCCAGAGCTTTGCAAGGGATCCTGTCGCTCCTTCTCTCTGTAATCTAAGCTGATTTTGGGACTCGCGTGGGCCGCTGTGGACTAGAGCAAGGTGAGAGGGGCCATGTGCCAGTTCTGAGCCCAGGCCTCGAGAGGTCTTTGCACGTCCTGGTACCCTGCGTCCACCATGAGATCAAGCCCGGTTTAGCCTGTTGATGGAGGATGACCTGCATGGAGAAACCAGCCAGCCCCTAGCTAACCCACTACCTCACTACTGACCCATGAGCCCAGCGGAGCCTGCCCAAGATCAGCAGAACTGTTCAACTGATTGTGGACTCATGAGAAGTTGTGTTGTTTTAAACTATATTATGATAAATGTTCAGGGTCCGTTTATGAGTGAGGACATGTAGTACTCAGATCTTTGTTTCTGTGATAGATCACTGAGTATTATAGACTTAAATTCATCCAAGTTGCTGCGAAGTCCATAATTTTTTCTTTATGATTGCATGATATTCCATCGTGTATATGTACCACGTTTTCTTTACCCAGTTCACTTTCAATGGATACTATAAGAAAGGAAATGGCAGTAATGGGACACTGTCTGTGGGGGGTGGGGAGTACAGTAAGGGTACTCAATCTCAAACCAGGCAAAGTAGGGACCAAGGGGAGGCCAAAACTTCACTTATATGATGACTGCTTATGTACCTAACTCTGAATTGTACCCCACATCTTTAAAATAAAAATAAATAAATAAATAAACTATATTTTGGGGATAATTTGTTACACAGCCACAGCTAACTGATATACCTCTTTAATGCATCTCTAGGCTTTCCTTCCTTTCTCAGAATATTTTCTCCTCTCAGAAACTGGAGGGCTCTCTCCTCTATTATCACCCTCCATTTTGGTTTCCTGTTGCAACTAGACTGAGCCCCAAACTCCGGGCCATGGCTTCCAAGGCCTGGCTTGATCCGTTTTCCCAACCTTCCCCTTTCCTTACTCCGCTGCAGCTACATGGACCTTCCTTCAAGTCCCATGAACACGCCTGTCCTTTTGCTGTCCCCTCCACTGGAACAATCCCTCTTGGATCTGCACGTGGCTGCCTCCCTCAAGTATCAACTCTGACATTCCCCAAGAGGCCTGCCCTCACCACACTGACTAATGCCATCCTTGCCTCCCCTTTGCCCAGGTGTCTTCTTCCATTCCACCCTGTTTTAATCTTCTCATTACTTGCAAATCATCTTTTGCTGATATGCATGCCATTTGTCTCTCCAACTTGGAAGGTAAACTCCATGAAGGGCAAGAATGTGTGTTTTTGTCCATCGCTGCATCCCTGGTCGTTATAACGGTTTCTGGCACATAGTAGGTGCTTGATAAATATTTGCTCTGTGAATGAATAACAGCCCCAAAGAGGAAACACCTGTGTGAAGCAGCTTACAAATGCTTTGTGCTTGGTATCTCTTGCCACTGTGCACCCTGTTAACTGTCCCGCTTGTCCAGACCGAACTGCCTGCTGGTTCTCCCACATGCCATGCCGTCCTTGCCTGTTTCTCTGCCTGCCTTCCCTCCTGCACAAAGATCCTGGCAATCCCTATGCATCCTTAAAAGTCTCTCAGTAGAAGTCTCTTATTCCAAGAAATTTTCTATCCTCCCTGTTCCCAGCCCCTGGTCCTCTCATGAATTTGGAATCCCTTCACTGTATTTGTTCACTGTGCTTCGATTCACTGGTTATTCCCCGTTTTCAGGACCGTAAGCCCCACATGGCCAGGACCAAGTCTTCCTAACGACTGCACCCCTGGCACTCCCATAGCAGTTCTGTAGTGGATGAGCGTAAGGGCGGGTGTAGAGGACCAGAAGCCGATGGCTTAGGTGATCTCCAGATCTGCTCTCTCCCACTCACATGCATCTACACCTGTGAAAGGGAAAAGTGGATGTGGCCAGGGTTGGAGAAGCTGAGGGTGGATGTCATGGAGACAGAGGAGTGCTGGGATCTTGCCCATCATCCCGAACACTCCTCCTGTAAGGGAGGAGGGCTCTGATTAGGACCGGGATGCTGGCACCTCCCCTGGCTTCTTTGTGTCGTTAAAAGGGCTAGCCTTCCCTCTCCCTGAACACCTCCCTGGGGGTTCTGGTGAGCCGTGGAAGAATGGAACTGATGTATGACTCCAGCTCTGCAGGAAAGGATCCAGGGGTCTTAGTGGACCACAGCAAGCAGTCACGTAATATGATTGATGGAGGGAAAGAAAGTAAATGAATAAATAAGATCTATATGTCACCTTGAAGTCAGTCCTTATTACAGGCAATAAGAAAGAAATTCAGCCATATGCCTTTTTCTGGGTCCATTTTTGGTTATTACATTTTGAGGAGGGATGTGGTAAAGATACATGAGAGATACTCAAACTAAATTATATGACAAAACTGAAAAAATACAAGTCTGAAGATGAAAGGGCTAGGTGGTCATTATCATATTACATTGCTATGGTTTATATGCCTGACATTTAACTTCTCAGGGCCATCTTATCTGTTGTCCAATTTGTTCCTCATCACTCGTTCTCCCTGAATGTGAATATTTACTAGACGATGAAGGCTGACTTCTTTTCTCCTTCCCCAGTGACTTGAAATAAAGGAAAGAGCCGGGCTCGGTGGCTCAGCTTGTAATCCCGCGCCTTGGGAGGCTGAGGTGAGTGGATTGCCTGAGCCCACGGGTTCGAGACCTGCCTGGGCAACTTGGTGAGACCTCATCTCTATAATAAATCAAAAAATTAGCTGGGCATGGTAGCGCATGCCTGTAGTTCCAGCTACTTGGAAGGCTGAGGCGGAAGGATCGCCAGAGCCCAGCAGGTTGAGGCTGCGGTGGCTAGGAGCAGCCATGGCACTCCAGTCTGGGTGACAGAGTGAGACTCCAACTCAAAAAAAAAAAAAGAAAGAAAGAAAGGAAACAGGTTCACACTGCCCAAAGAGAGGGGCATATTTGATGGAGGAAGACTTCCTAGAGGCGAGGACATCAGGGCAGGCCCGCAACTGGCTGGGCCACCCCGACTGCTGGCTCTATCATGCTGAAGTGCCTGCCTCTGAGGATGACTGTGGGCGTTCGTTGACTGAGGTAACATTGACAAAGTGCCTGACCCTTGGTGATGCTCAGAAAATATGCTCCCTTCCCCCTTCTGAAGAGCAATTTCTCCCAATGAGACAGGCATTTACTAGAGACGGGGAGTGTCACTCAAACACAAGCAGCCAGTTGCTGGGGACCAGGTTGGAGCCTGGCTATGCTCTAGCTACCTCCTCCACCCACTGGCTCCTCTGTGGGGTGCCTGTTCCTTACTGGTCATGCACCCCTGAAGGGGGCTGACATGGGCCTGGCAGCCTCCAGCACTTCTCTCTGAGCCCCAAAGGCCGTGACTCCAGGTGGAGAGAGCCACTCACCTCCGAGGGAATCACCTTAAACCTCAGGGTGAGTGGGGAGAGGTAAAAAGCACATGAAGGAGTATCCTGATGTTTTAGCACATGGAGTCAAGAGTGACACCTGCTCCCTGGGCCTGGCCAGACCAGTGGCTGCATGGCCATGATCTTCATGGTGTCCTGCCCGCTGGGATATGCACTAGCTCTTGGGCCTCAGGAACCATTAGATGTTGGGCTTACCATGAGGGGACATGAATCTGGCATCAGCAGCTTTTCAGCAGGGCTTGAGTGCCCAGTTTTGAGGATGCCTTCTGCGATACCAGGGGCTGGGAAGTGAGTTCCTCATCTACCCTGGGGACTGTAAGAGCAGCTCACATTTTGGGGGGTTCTTAGGCATCAGCGACTACACTTCACGCTTCACGGGCAGGCCCTCACTCACTCTTCACAGCATCCCTGAGCGGCACGTACTATCATTAGTCCCATTTTACAGGCAAGGAATCAGAGGCACAGCAAGGCAGCGTAACTTGCCTAGAGTCACACACTAGTAAGTGGGACAGCTGGGCATCTAACCTACTGGCAATAGACAGGCATGGGTTTGTACCTCTGATGGAACACATGCCAGGGTGGGTAGGTCCCGTCTCTGAACAGTCCCATGGGATTCGCCACAGCCATGAAAGAAGGCAGAGCAGGGGACCCAGGGAGGTCACTATTTCCATCCCAGTCCTGCCATTTTTGCCGGTGTGACTCTGAGCAGTGTCTTGCCCTCCATGACTTCCCTTCTTCAAGTGAATAATTAGGTACTGGACTTATTGCTATTGAGGCATCTGCAAGCTCTGAAAGTGTTCCTGCCCCTGCCTAGGGAACCCATGGTTGTAAGCACCCAAGGGTCCCCCTCCTTGCTTCTGTGTGCTGATGGTCCTCCCGCCTCAGTGCTTGATCAGCTCCCTGCTCTGCACACAAGGGGCCAGCTCCCCAACAGAGCCTGGGCCTGCTCAGGGGTTGGGGTGGGTATATGTCCTCAGCCAGCCCCTCAACCTGAAGTCCGTCTGGGGACTCTGGGCCCCATTTTCTCATGCCTTTTGAGACTCCCTCTCTAAGAAGCCCCTTAGAGTCTTCTTTTGGTGGGGAGAAAATTCCATTTCTTCTAAGTCAGTTCTGATGTGGACTTCAAGAACAAAACTTACACCGGCTCAGGGATGCATGCAGTCTAGGCTTGTTTTCTGATTGTACCTGTCTGAAAGGGATGCACTAAGTCTGAAGGGCCGCTTGTGGTGCACCAGAGGATGGCAGCTGGGGATGGCATCAGAGGAGCCCTCAGAGAGCCACATTGGAGATCTGGGCGAACACCTTTTTTGCATCGATCTCCCCTTCGACCATGTGGGGGTGGATGTCCACGATCAGCCCTGCGTCCTTGCACAGCTTGAGCAAGGTCCGAATATTATTCTTGGACAGCCTCAGGTATCTGCGTGAAAGAAGGCCAAGGTCAACCGGAGGCTGAGCCACGATAGCTTCTGACTTTACTAAAGAGAGCTTAGATTTGAACAGCAGTAAGTGTGGGTTCTCTGCAAGGGACTGGCCAACAGAGACCTTATAAGACAGTGGTTGTGAGAGTTTATACTGGTACAACTCCTCTGGAAATCAGTTCTCGCCAAAGAAAGTTCATTATATGGACTTAGTGACTCTACTTAGGTTCTCAACTTATCTCAAGAAGAGAAGTCAGTGGAAAGAAAAGCTACATGGATAAAAGATATCCAATTTGGGGTCATCAACAACAGGAAAATGAGTAATTTCATTCACAGAGGAATGGTTAGGCAGAGAATGGAAAAATACCATTTCAAAGACTGTTAACTAAAATGCCATAATTACCTGGCATTAGGAGGAAGAAGGTGCACCATGGCTGTGACATTATGCCATGTGGGGCAGAAAAACAGAATGTAAATTGTCATATGTCTCATCACTGTCACATGAGCACACTCTGAGCAAGGTGCCAACTGGGAAAATACAGGACAGTAGAAATAACAGCTAAGCAAAGTTGTAGGAATGGAGGTGAGTATTTTCTTTCAATAACAATATCCAAACAATCACAAAATCAGGCCATTGATTTAAAACATTAACCTCATCATTTTGATTTATACTGAAGAATGGGACTGATCCCATTTGTATTGTGTGGTTTGAAG
Organism: Tarsius wallacei; assembly: GCA_963574415.1. NCBI lineage: Eukaryota > Metazoa > Chordata > Mammalia > Primates > Tarsiidae > Tarsius > Tarsius wallacei. The sequence continues at coordinate 49,980 of CAUYQG010064088.1, forward strand.
TACCTCTGCCATTCTGTCCAGAGAGCTCCTATTCCACCATGAACCCAGATCCAGGCCCCAGCTTTATTACAGGGAGTGGCCCCTACTTAGGTCACTAGCGGCTGGCTACTTTGCTATGGATGATGGGCAAGGAGCTGCGTATTGATGTTGTCTGGTTTTCTGCCTGTTGGAACGGCCACCCTTCTCCTTCTGGATCTTCCCAGAGCCTATCTGCTCTTATGGCCAGCTCAGACCCCATCATCACTCCCCACACCTAGACTACCTTTTCTCTGATGACTCTAGCTGCAGTACATGCCTTCCTCCCTGAAAACCAGCCCAGCCTCCGAGAGTTTCACATATATGTCCCCTGGGCACTCATCATGATCCCATCCTGAACAGTTTCATCCTGTTCTTGGATGTGTTTCAAGTGGCTTCATATGCCATTTTTCCAAATATGATTTCCCCTTCCAGTCCAAATACCCCCAAATCCACTGTGGAGCCCAGGTAGGCTGTCTGTTGGCCAGACTACCCTGCCAATCTGAAAGCCATAGACAAAGTCATCCAGTCACTGAACGAGCCAGTCAGTGCTGTTAGTCAGAGTCTCTGCCTGTTTTTTTAAGCCAGTTAACCATTCCACCCTCTGTCCCTCAGCCAATCGATGAGCAGAGCAAGACTTTGCAAGGGGCCATTGACTTGCCAGGCATTTGAGGCCTTTTAAACCTACAGATGAGTCTACTGCTATCAGATTTACAAGGATGACCATGGCTACATTATTCTGTTTTTTTCTATTTCTCTACTAAAGTTTCTGAACTTTGTTAGTTACATCTCTACAGTAAAGGATAACACTGGGCTAGGAAGAGGGATGCTTGGATTTTGTGGGGGCGTTGGGGGAACCAGGCTGTTTGGTGTTGCAGAAAACTAGCAGGTACTCATAAATAGTAGAGAGTAGGTAAGAAGGGTGATCTGTTGGTAAAAGCAGTAAATATCAGATATCAATATCACTCTTTGTTTAGATCTTTTTGAGGTCTAAAACCCCAAACATACAGAAGGCAGCCACTGAGGATGATGGCTACCATCCCCAGCAACTTACTACCATTGTGCAAGGGATTTTAGGGGAATTTCCTTTTTAAAAAAGGTCACAGACACTAACTCATTCTTTTAGTTTTGAATAATACATGTGGTTTCCATTGTGAAGCAAATGGAAATATTGGGAGGATTGTCCAAAAGTGTGATGTCAAAATGGCAGGACCAAAATGATATGCCATACAGGGGATGGTCCTCTGGTGGGTGGGCTGCTGGAAACCCAATGACTTCAGCCCCGGAGCAGTCCCTTGGGACTAAAGAACAGAGCTCAGCCACAACGAGCCTGCTCCTGATCTTAGGCTCAGCTTACCTCCCAGACCAAGACACAGTGCTCCAGGCCTTTTCTCCAGGACACCCCCCTACCCAGCCAACACTCCTTACTCCCCTGGGGCTGCTCACCGGCAGCTCAGCACTTCCTCTGGCTTCAGCATTTTCACGGTTTCAGTCTTGGGCTCGGGGGCTTTTTCCATGAGGCTCTTTAGCTTGCGTTCATAAGCAGTGTCAGCTGTCTTACCGGACCAGTCCCTTAAGAGGGCCGTCCTCTTGCCATAGACATTCTCCTGAAGGTTGGGATCTAAGACAGTGCTTTGTCGACGGTATGGGTTGGGTCGCAGAGTGGACTCTAGGGCGATGGCATCCTTGATGTCTAAGTCTGAAATTGGACAGATGTTATCAAGGAGTTAGAGTCTGAGAGAGATGAGGGACAGGGTGGGCAGGAAGGGGATGAGGGCCGCAGGAATGCACCAGCTTCAGACACACCTGTTAGGAGCCAAGAGGCCTTTCCAAGACTTCTGCAGGATTCTCCTTCTGCAGCATTGACTTAGTTCTGATTTGTCCTTCTTTCTCCCTGGCCTCCCAACCCCCTCTCCTTTTCTCCTCCCCCCTTCTGCTTCTTTCAATCTTTCCTTCCTCCCCAGAGGGAGTTCTCCTAACGGAAATGAGTTATCCTAAAATAAATGAGGCCAGGAAGGCATTGGAGGAGAAAAGCTCTGAGTTGGGTTTTAAAGGACAAATGCTTCACCAGTTAGAAAAGGAAGGAAAAGATCGTAGGCAGAGGAACAGAATGTGCAAAGGCATGAATACAAGACATGGAATGGTGAGTGACTAATGTGACCCAAATATGGGACTTGTACTGAATAAAGTATTGTTGGACTAGAGCTTGGGGAACTTAATTTTTTGTTCTTGCTCAATTTCCTTCTAGGTATTTTACATATTTTTATTTAGGAGAATGGAATATTCTCTTCTCATTTCCATTTCTAACTGGTATGACTAATATATAGACAGGTCTATTATTTTTTTAAAACCACATTTATCTAGTATACCAATAACCATAGCAAATTTTATTCATCTTTAGAATTTTTTTAATTTTGCAGAAGTGCAATCATATAAGGGAAGATGAAAGTATCTTCCTTCCAATATACATCAAAAATTAGATATTCTTCTTGACATATTGCATTTGACAGACCCTCTAAAATAATGCAGTAATGCGTTCCTGATTTTAATCAAAATGATTTTGGTATTACACCATTTAGAATAATATTTGCTACTGTTTTTGGTATGTGTTTTAAAATATTTTAGCAGTTTTATTCCCAGTATACATAGAATTTTATTGGTAATAACTGCTTGATTTTTATTTGTTGCTTTTTTGTCATCTACTGAGATAATCACAAGGCTTTTCCTTTAATTTGCTAATGTAATAAATTCTGTTGTTAGATGTCCTGATATTGAACCACTTCTCACTTGCTGCAATAAATCTCATTTGTTAATTTCAGACATATATTTGATATATTTTCATACATTGAGTATATTTACTAAATTAAAAAAAAATTTTTCCATCTATATTATTGTGAGTCTGGCTTAATTTTTGATATAATATTTAATATTAATATTATGAACTGGGCATGGTGGGTCATACTAATAATTCCAGCACTTTGGGAGGCTGAGGCAGGAGAATCACATGAGCCCAGGAGTTTGAGACCTGCCTAGGCAACATAACAAAACTTGTCTCTATAAAATTTAAAAAAAAGGCTGGGTGTGGTGGTGTGTGCTAGTGGATCCAGCTACTTGGAAGGATTGCCTGAGCTCAGGAGGTCGAGGTTGCAGTAAGCAGTGATCCCATCATTGTATTCTAAACTGGACGACAGTGATACCTAGACTAAAAAAAAAAATTAGAATCTTGTATGAAACCTTTTGTCCTAGTGCCTTTTTTTAGTGGAAAAATGTTAATAGTTTTTCAAACTTCACTCTAGAAATTGCTCTATTCAACTTTTCTGCTCTTTATTGTATCAATTCTAATAATTTATGATAGGAAATTATTTCAAATATACTGTTTAGAGACACAGCATTCTATTACAACCCTTTAATTTCTTATCTTTGCTTATGTATCCTTTTCTCATATAACATCTTGCAGATTTTTACTTGTCTTTTAAACAAAGCTTGTGATAACTTCATATTATTTATCACTCGCTTTTTAAAAAGTTATCTTTAGATTTATTCTTTTAACTACTTTTGTCTTGATCTCATTATTCTAAACCAATATTTAACATATTAATTATTTTTCATAGTAATTCTTTTTTCTATTTATTAAGTTAATAAAAGTGTTAGTTTTTAAAAAATTTTTGTTTTAAAAAGATAAGAACCATCACTTTTGCTTTTAGTTTTCACTGTACATTTTTCTTTTTTTTTTTTTTGAGTTGGAGTCTCACTCTGTTGCCCAGACTGGAGTGTAGTGGCCGCTTCCGGCCACCGCAGCCTCGACCTGCTGGGCTCCGGTGATCCCTCCGCCTCAGCCTTCCAAGTAGCTGGAACTACAGGCGAGCGCTACCACGCCCAGCTAATTTTTTGATTTATTGTAGAGATGAGGTCTCGCCTGCCCAGGCGGGTCTCGAACCCGCGGCCTCAGGCAATCCACTCACCTCAGCCTCCCAAAGGCGTGGGATTACAGGCTGAGCCACCGAGCCCGGCTACATTTTTCTTTGAGCATATATTTTGCCGCTATCCCATAGGTTTTAGCATAAAAGAGGCATATTTTCATTAGTTATTTTCTTTGTTACAGAGTAATTTAGGTGTTTACTTCTTAATTTCCAGTTTTTTAAGTTGAAACGTATCTTTTACTTTTATTTTTAATTATTGGCTTAGGATAATGTAAGTAGCTCCCAAATCTTCATTTTTTTGTGAGGTGAACATGTTAACCACTACACTACAGAAACCCACTGTCTTATTTTTTTGAATTTAATGTTTTCTTTGTGAAGTATTCAGGTGATTTTTTGTAAATATTCTTTGACCAAAGAAAATGTGTGTTTTTATGTTCAGTTGTAAAGTTATGGTTTGTTAATTGCATTGTTACATTCTTTTATGCACTTCTTGCTATTGTCTTTATCATCTGTCTATTTGGTTCAAAAAGAAGCATATTAAAATTTCCCACTATAACTGTATTTTTAAAAGGTTTCCTTGCATTTCTAAATGTCCTTATTTTATCTATTTAGCTAGTATATATTTTGGGTGCATGTACATTTGTGGTTATTATCCATTCTCTTTAATATTTAAAAAACATCCTTCTTTACCCTACGTGTTTCTTTTAGCCTTAATTCCAGCGCATCTGCAGGCATTTCCTTGTTGTTTCTGTGCCTGTTCTTTTATTTTCAACCTTTCTCTTTCTTTGATTTTAAGTGTGTATCTAGATTTCGACTTTTGAATCAATTATTTTCTAATTTGGTGCCTTTGCTGTCTCTAATCCATCCCTGCAGATGGAGGGATACATGACTGATAAATTCCTGAATATTTCTAGGCCTGCAAATATCACTCAGTCTGACAGTGCTTTATATATGGATCATGAGGTGGCAGGTCTTCCGTCTCTAGCTTGTATGAGCCATTCCACTTCCAGGGTGATGCCAATCTGGTTCTTTTTCCTTTGTAAGTGTCTGTGAGCTTGCAAGCTTTCATCGACACCCTAGGAGTTTTACCAGGATTTGCCTGGGGGAATGAGTCTATATCTACAATTATATAAATGCAAGGACAGTGGCTTAAAGGGAGAGCATGACCTGCCCGAGGTCTCAGAATGAGTCAGTGGTTGAATTAGGACTCTTTATGCCTCGCATTGTGCCCTGGCATGGCAGCTGGCCCCACAGGAGAGAGGGTCAGGCAGCCTTAGCAACAGCAATCCCTGTTTGTGCGCGGTGGGAGCTGGTATTTGATCATGAACAGCACATCCTCTTCGACACAAATGGGGAATCCCTCAGAGAAAAGACCATAGCCTCTCCTGAAACATCTGATCCTCTCCTGGGTCAAGGTGGGTGTCATGTAGGAAAGAATAGCAACCATATAAAATGTAATGACAATTATACAGATTAATTAACATTTGTTGAGTGACTTAAGCTCCAGGAGATATTCAAGGGCTTTCCGGGGGATGGGGACATACTATAGTCTCACAACCATATCATATCCATTTAACAAATGGGAATGCTGAGGATCAGGGAGATCAGGGTATATGCTCAAGATGTCATAGCTAATTAGTGGAGAACCCAGAACAAGAATTTAGGTCATCAGCGCCTTTTTCTAGGAGTCTGTCCTGGTTACCTTCTTGGACAAAAATGCCCCACATTCCTGGGTTTGTGCCTGAAAGGTAGGTTATATTTCTAGTGGGCTGTGTTTGGGACTACAGAGGCTCACTCTGTTCTCATGGAGACAAGAGGTATGACTCTCCAGCCCTCAGCATTAGGAACGCACCTTGGCCTGGGTCTACAGAATACTGGGACATAGGTGCCCAGGAAGGAAAAACCAAACGAATTCCCTTTTCCCAGTCTAGCTACTCGGACTTTGCCAACATTGACTTTGGCAATGTGTTCTAATTGTCTTCCCAGTATCTTTTACTGGCCTGTAGCTGGAGCCACTTCTCTAAAATTCAAATCCAACTTGGCAATTTCCATTTTAAAAATGTTCAGTAATTTGCTATTGCATTCAATCAGGTTTATGTTTTAGAAAGGCCAATCTGAGACTTGATTTCAGCCAAGATGGTATAACCGGGACTGAATTTATCCTTGCATCTAAAGCAATTGAAAATTGGACGTGTCATATGAAACAGCAGTTTCAGACATTGGACAGTATGCAACACAGGGCCATGATCCTTGACTGAGGGTGCCTCATGACTGCCCTGGCTTACAGCTGGAGGATGCTTCCAGGTTGCAGCCCAGGGAGGAGAAGGCTAGGCAGAGCCCTCAGCCTTCCTGAGTTGGAGAGAGTTTAGGTAGGCCAAAGCAGCTAGAGTAACAGGAGAAAGCTGCACAGAGACCTGGAGAGTTATGCAAATGCTCCTCTCAGCTGAGTAATAATCAGCATGTGCAGGAAAGGCAACCACCACAGATGACAGAATTGGTAGATGAGGATACTAAAACAGCTATTATAAATATCCTCTGTTATGTTCACCAAGGCATGATCATGTTAGGAAGAAACAGAAGATTTAAAATGACCCACTTGAAGTTCTTGAGATGCAAATGACAATGTTTGGGATGAAATTCCACGGGATAGGATTAAGATTGTGTTAGGTATTAGAGAAGAAAAGACTCACGAACTTGAAGACATAGCAACAGACACTAAATGAAATGAAACACGAAAAGACTTGAAATATTTTTTAAAAAGAACAATGAGATGTAGGACTTAAAAAATGTGTAAAGTGGTGCCAAAAAAGAGAGGGGGGAGAATGGAGGACTGAAAATAAAGATTTGAAGAAATAATGACCCCAAATTTTCCAATTTGATGAAAACTATAAACCAAAAATTTCAACAAATCCCAAACACAAACACAAGAAACATGAAACAAACAACATGAAGGCACATCACAATCAAATGCTTAAAAATAAAATCTCAAGATTTCACTTTTGTTTCTGAAGGATAATTTTGTTGAGTATAGAGCTTTAGATTATCAGTCTTTTTTCTTTTAATGCTTTAAAGATGTACTCTGCTGTTTTCTAGCTTGCATTGCTTCCAATGGGAAATTGGTTACCTTCCTAGTCTTTGTTCCTCTACAATGTATCTTTTTCCTATGGCTTCTTTTAAGATTAAAAAAAAATTTATTATACAGATGTGGGGTATAATTCAAGGTTAGGTATAAGATCTACTCTCTGAGCAAGTTTCGAGTAAATGATACAGTATTATGAACTCTCGTAACCATGCAGTACATGAGGTCTCCAGAACTTATTAATCTTTTAACCAAAAGTTAGCATCCTTTGACCAACATCTCCCAATTTACCTCATCCCAACCCCTGGCAACTACCCTTCTATTATATTTATGTGAGCTCGGTCTTTTAGATGCCACATGTGTGAGAATGTACAGTGTCTGTCTTTATCTGGCTTATTTTACTTAGCATGATGTCTTTCAGGTTCATCCACGTCCATTTGCCATTTTCATACTGCAAATGGCAGGGCTTCTTTCTTTTTTTATGGCTGAATAGTGTTCGTGTGTGTGTGTGTGTGTGTGTGTGTGTGACATTTTAACATTTTCTTTATCCATCCATCAAAAAACACTTAGATTGACTCCATGCCTTGGCTGTTGTGAATAATGCTGCAATGAACATGGGAATGCAGGTATCACTTTGAGGTACTGATTCTGTTTCCTTCAGATATATACTCAGAAGTGAGATTACTGGAGCATATCATAGTCCTATTTTTAAGTTTTTAAGGAAACTTCATCCTGATTTCTACGACGACGGTACCAATTGACATTCCCACCAACAGTGTACAAGGACTTCCTTTTCTTCACATCCTCGCCAACACACACCTATTGTCTTTTGGATAATAGCCATTCTAACGGTTGTGAGTGATATCCCATTATGGTTTGGATTTGCATTTTCTTAATAATGAGTGATGCTGAGCACCTTTGATTGTACCTGTTGGCCATTTGCAGGACTTCTTTGGAAAATTGTTTTTTCAGGTCCTTTGCCCATGATTAAATCAGATTATTTGTTGTATTGCCATTGAGTTTTATGAAGTTTTTGTATATTTGGTATAGTGATCCCTTGTCAGATACATGGCTTGCATGCATTTTCTCTCATTCCAAAAGTTGCCTTTCATTTTGTGGATTGCTTCTTTGCTGTGCAGAAGCTCTTGAGTTTGATGTAGCTCCGTTTGCTTATTTTCACTTTTGTTGCCTGTGCTTTTGGTGTCATAGCCTCAAAATCATTGCCAAGACTGGGGTCAAAGAGTTTTCCCCATATTTTCTTCGAGAAGTTTTATAGTTTCAGGTCTTACATGCAAATCTTTAATCTACTTAGATTCAGTTTCTATAAGAGGTATTAAGTCGGGGATCTACTTCCACTCTTTTGCATGTAGATGTCCGGTTTTCCAAACTCCATTTATTGAAGATACTATCCTTTCCTCATCATGTCTTCTTGGCACATGGATTTATTTCTGGGTTCTCTATTCTGTTTCATTGGTAAATATGTTTTTTATTCTAATACCAAACTATTTTAATTACTATATCTTTGTACCGTGGTTTGAAATCAAGCAATGTTATACCTTTAGTTTCATTCTTCTTAAAATTGCTTTTGCTATTTAGAGTCTTTTGTGCTTTCACACAAAGTTTATAAATGTTTTTTCTAGTATTGTGAAAAATGCCACTGGAATGCTGATAGACATTGCATTGTACTTGCAGATTGATTTGGGAAGAGTGATATTTGACAATATTAATTATTCCAGTGCGTGAACATGAGATATCTTTCTATTTATTTGTGTCTTCTTCAATTTCTTTCATCAATGGCTTATGGTTTTCAGTGTACAGATCTTTCGCTTCCTTCGTTGGGTTTATTCCAAGGTATTATTGTTTCAATGCTTTCTTTATTTCCTTTTCATATAGCTTATCGTTAGTGTAAAGAAACAGAATTGATTCTTTAATATTGATTTTGTATTATACAACTTTACTGAATTTGCTTATTAGTTTTAACAGATTTTTAGTGGTATCTTTAGGGTATTCTATATATAAGAACAAGATAAGAAAATTTTACTTTTTCAGTTTGAATGCCTTTTATTTCCTTCTCTTGCTTAATTGCTCTGGCTAGGACTTCCAATACTGGTTGTCTTATTTACTCATCAGCTACTCACCAGTGAATAAGATGTTAACTGTGGGCTTGTTATATATGGACTGTATCATTCCTTTTATACCCAATTTGTTAAGAGTGTTTTTCATGAAAGGATGTTGAGTTTTGTACAATGCTTTTTCTGCACCGATTTGATGATTGTATGATTTTTATCCTTCATTCTGTTAAGGTAAGGCATATGAACATATATTTATATACTGATTTGTATGTACTGAACCATTCCTGCATATCAAGGGTAAGTCCCACTTTATTGTGGTATATGATACTTTTAATATGGTATCACATTCAGTTTTCTGGTATTTTTTTTTTTGAGAATTTTTTCATCTAAGTTCATCAGAGATATTGGCCTGTAATTTTCTTTTTTTGTAGTACCTTTATCTGGCTTTGGTATCAGTATAATGTATAAATGTTAGCCTTGTAAGAGGTTTGGAAGTGTTCCCTTTTCTTCAATTTTTTTGGAAGAGTTTGAAAAAGACTGGAATTAATTCTTCTTTAAATGTTTTGTAGAATTTACCAGTAAAGCCTTCAGGTCCTGGACTTTTCTTTGTTGAGAATTTTTTTTTTTTAATTATTATTGTATTACTGATCCAATCTTTTAACTTGTTACTGGTGTGCTCAGATTTTCTGTTTCTTAATGACTCTTAGTAAGTTGTATTTTGTTAAGAAATTTATCTCTGTCTTCTAGGTTATCCATTATTTTGGTGCATAATTCTTCACAGTAGTCTCTTAATGACCTTCTGTACCTCTGTGGCATCAGTGATAATAGACCTCCTTTCATTTATGTTTTTTCCCTTTTTTTGGTTAGGTTAATTAAAGGTTTGTTCATTTTGTTTCTCTCTTCAAGAAAGTCCAACTATTAGCTTCATTGATCTTTTCTATTGTTTTTCTAGTTCTATTTCATTTATTTCTGCTCTAACCTTTATTATTTCCTTCCTTCTGCTACTTTTGAGCTATTTTTTCTTTATTTTATTTCTAAATAATAGTTTAGAAATAAGCTATTCTTTATTCTTTTTCTAATACTTTGAGGTGTAAACTTATGCTGTTTATCTAAAATCTTTTATTTTTATTAATGTAGGCATTTATACATATACACTTTCCTCTTAGAGCTGCTTTTGCTGCGTCTCAGGAGTTTTAGCATATTGTGTTTCCCTTTTTATCTTGAGATTTTAAAAGATTTTCCTTTTTGCTATTTTCTTCAAACTATTGTATTTTCAGAAGTGTGCTGTTTAATTTCCATATATTGTTGAATTTTCTAATTTTTCTTTTGTTATTTTTAGTTTTATATCATGGTGGACAGAAAAGATACTTGATATAATTTAAATCTTCCTGAAATTATTAAGACTTGTTTTGTAGCCCAATATATAATCTGTCCTGGAGAATATTCCATGTACATTTGAGAAACATGTGTATTCTGATAGAATGTGTATATATCTGTTAGGCCCATTTGGTCTATAGCGCTGTTCAAATCCACTGCTTCTTTATTAATTTCCTGTCTGGATGACCTGCCCATTGTCAAGAGGGCAGTAGTAAAGTTCCCTGCTATTATTATTTTGCTGTTGATTTCCCCTTTCAGTTCTAGTGACACTTGCTTTGCACGTTTGGGTGCTCTGATGTTGAGTACATAAATATGCCATTTGCTATGTCTTCTTAGTGAACCGACCACTTATTATTATAACCTTTTTTTTTTCTCTTGTGACAGTTTCTGACTTAAAGTCTATTTTGTTGAATATAAGTATAACCGGTGCAGCTCTCTTTTGGTTACCATTTCCATAAAATATCTTTGTCTATTCCTTCACTTTTGGCCTATGTTTGTCTTCAAAGCTAAAGTGAGACTCTCATGGGCAGCGTGAGTTGGGTTGGCTTTGTGTGTTTGTCCGTTCAGTCACGTTATTACTTTAAATTGAAGCATTTAATCCACTTACATTTAAAGTTATTATTGATAGGTATGTAAGTATTGTCATTTTGTTCATTGTTTTTTTGACTGCTTTGTAGTTCCTTTGTTTATTTCTCTCTTGCTGTCATCTTTCGTGATTTAATGACTTTTTTTGTGGTGGTATGCTTTCATTTCTTTCTCTTAATCTTTTGTGTATTTACTACAGTTTTTTTCTTTGTGTTTACCATAAGACTTACATAAAACATATTACAGTTTCAGCATCCTATTTTAAACTAGCAGCAACTTAAATTTGAATACATACAAAAACTATACTTTTGCCCTTCCTTTGAGGTTATTGTTATTACAATTTACATTTTTATACTATGTAACTATTAACAGATTAGTATAATTACAATTAATTTTAGTGCATGTGATTTTTAGCTTTTATAGGAAAATTGAAAGTGATTTATATACCACCATCACAATATTAGCGAATTCTCAATTTGATTATATATTTTGCTTTGCCAGTTACTTTTATACATTCCTATGTTTTATGTTGTAAAATTAGTGCTCTTTTATTTTAGCTTGAGGCACTCCCTTTAGTATTTCTTGTAAGACAGGTCCAGTAGTGATGAAATCCCTCACTTTTCGTTTGTTTGACAAAGTCTTTATTACTCTTTCATTTCCAAAATCTTTGTTGGGTATAGTATTCTTGGTCAGTAGTTTTTTTTTTCTTTCAGTATTTTGAATTTATCATTCCACTTTCTCCAGGCCTGCAAGGTTTCTGCTAAGAAAAATATGAATAATCTTATGAGGACTCCCTTGTATGTGACAAACTGCTTTTCTTCTGTTACTTTAAAAATTCTGTCTTTTGACAATTTAGTTACAATGCATTTTTGTGTTGACCTTTTTGTGTTCAATCTACTTGGGAATATTTGGGCATCATGAATCTGAATGTCCATATCTCTCCCCATTATTTCTTTTGATAGGCTTTCTATCCCTTTCTTTCTCTCTTCTACTTCTTGGACTTCCATAATGCATGTTGTTTCACTTGGTGGAGTTCCATAAGTGCTATGGACTTTCTTTATTCTTTTAAACACTCCTCTGACTAGATAATTTCAAAATACATGTCTTTGAATTCATTGATTCTTCTGTTTGACTCTTCTGCTGTTGAAGTGCTTTATTAAATTTTTCAGTCCAGACATTGTATTTTTCAGTTCTAGAATTTGTGTTTTTTTAATGGTTATTTATTTATTTTTTGAACTATCCTTGTTCAGATATTGTTTTCCTGTTTCATTTAGTTGTTTATCTGTTTTCTCATAGTTCACTGAACTTCTTTGAAAGGATTATTCTGAATTATTTTTCAGTCACTGTGTAGATCTGCATTGCTTTAGGGTCAGTTATTGGAGCTTTGTTAATTTTCTTTGGTGGTGTCATGAAGAAATTCACTTTATATAAAGATGCAAATAAGTTAGAAAGGCCAATGTGGCAGCCATGAAGGCTGAAAGCAATCAGAGGTTCTTACAGTGGAAAAGGATCAGGGACACAAGCTAAGATAATGGCTGTGGAAATGGAGAGGAAGAGAAAGAGAGTAAATATATGAAAACAGAAGCTAGAGGATCCTGTAACTGGTCATGAAGGATGAGAGAAGGAGAAGTAATAAGATAGTCTCTGGCTTCCAACTTGGGCCACCACATTAAGAGAGTACCAGTACCATTCTCCGAGGTGGTGCATAAAACAGGAGGCATGCAGAGTTTGCATTGTCTGTGGCAGTTCAAGCCAACACTGGCAGGATGTATGTGACTAGCTCTGTGCTTTTCCTATGGGTTGTGGTGTCTTGAACTTGTTTCCCAATTCAGATCAGGCCTGCTCAGGTTAGGCCTCTTGCCAGTCTGTACAGAAGGCTTTCCTGACGGTTTCCAGGCTCACCTCTGCCTAGGTTCTGGGTATTTCAACTGGATGCCTAGGTGGTTCCTAGATGCCTCTGAGCACCTATGGCACTCTGGCTGGCCCATTTGCTGCCCCCAAGTGGCCATTGGTTATATTACATCAGGAGAGACAAGGCTTCTCCATTCTCTGACAGAGTGGATTTGTCTTGGATGGTGGGAAGGAGAAAAAGGAAACTGCAGAGGACCAAATGGCTGGCAAGTCATCCTGCCCTACTGGCAACTTTGTGCAATGAGATGAAAGTAATCATTTAATCAACTGGCATGGGTTTCTTTTAGGGAAGGAACTAATTTTCTATAGGAAAATATCCTGATAGACTACTTTGAGTGTGGAACAAGACAAATGAAACCAGTAAAAAGCCAGTGGGAATGTGGGGTGGGGAAGGCATAAGAGGATGAGAGAGAAGAGGAAAGAGAGAGAAAGGAGAATTGAGCAGGGCCAGGGCTTTTGCTGAGGCAAGAAGGTGCTGGGGCAAGATTTAAGAAGGTGTTCACCCTCAAGGTTACGCAGGTGCAAGACTGGCTCTTGACAGTGAGCATCTCCTTAAATTTTGTGTCCCGAGCTCCTGGCTTGTCTCACCCTACCCACTCTTGGAGTTGAGAAAAACATCAGGAGGCTACTTCCTGCAAAAAAAAAATGAAGCCAGGGAAAATCTCCTAGTGGCTGGGGACAAAGGACTTTGGAGAACAAATCAACCACTAATTTGTTTGTTGTATAATTCTGTGATGAAAGTCTTTCCCTCTGCTGCTCCCACACCTGCAGTAAAGTCTGCTTCCACACAAAGGTTTCGTGTGGAGAGGTTTGACGAGAAATCAAGGAAACAGGATAATACAGTTAGAAGGTTTTTCCTCCCCCATATCTCATGTTGAAAAGTGATCCCCACCGTTGGGCGGAGCTCAGGTCATGGGTGCAGATCCCTCTTGAATGACTCAGTGCCATTCTTGCAGCAATGAGTGAGTTCTTGCTCTGAGAGTTCACGCAAGAGTTGGTTGTTTAAAGGAGTCTGGCACCTCCTCCTCCCTCTCACCACGTGACGTGCCTGCTTCCCTCCACCTTCCACCATGATTATGCGCTTCCCGAAGCCTCACCAGAAGCAGATGCCAGTACCATGCTTCTTGTATAGTCTGCAGAACTGTGAGCCAAAATAATTTTCTTTTCTTTATAGGTTACCCAGACTTGGGTATTCTTTTATGGAAACACAAAGTGCACACATACACAGGGCTATTTTGTTTCTGGGTTGGCATGGAGAGGAGAATGGACACTGGAAGCAAGATATACAGAAGCTCTTAGGCCTGGCAGGACCAGGACTTTGGAGCCACACAAGACATTGGGAGTCACAGAAAATTTGGGAGAGATACGAGGTTTACCATAGGGCACACATCAATTTAGTTTTATTTTTTAAATAAACGTTTTCTACTTTGGAATAATTCTAGATTTACAGAAAAGTTGCAAAGAAAATAAAGAGGATTCCCATACACCCTTCACCTGCTTTCCCTGAATGTTAATACCTTGTATAATCACACTACATTTGTCAAGACTAAGAAATAAACATCAGTACATTACAGAGCTTTTCTGCTTTTCACCAGTTTTTCCATGAAAGTGCTATTTCTATACTTCGTTATAGAGATTGAGATCTCAGAGGCAAGTGACTACAGCTTGGTTTCAATGACCTTAGTATAGTAAATGAAAAGGGCAAAAGATAGATTTGAGGGGCAGGATGAAGGCAGTTTTATACCGGAGAACTGACAGCCCCTGCTCAAGGGGTCCTGCCCACTTTTCTCTTGAGCTAATTGAAATTCTTTCCAGATTTCTCTTTTATCTTACACCACTGTCCCAAGAGGACAGACACAATGTGCGCACCTGTTTTTTCAACACCACAATACAGCCCGTTGGAAATTTTAGCAAAATTCTAACTTAGAAGTAGCCATCAATATTTACTCAGCACCTCCTCAGGGCCAGAATCCATCCCAAACTCCTCATCACCTTCCACATAAGGGTCCCACGCCCCATTCCGGTAGAACTTCCTTACATCATCTTGCTTAAACCCCACCCTTAGACTATGAGGCAGTTAATCTTATCGTCCCACTTTACAGATGAGAAAACTGGACCCCAGAGACGGAGTTCTTCTCTTCAGCTCTGAGTTCCTTACGGAGTGCTGAAACTAGGATCTGCACACAGACAGTCTTTGGAATTGAGGATCTGGCACAACCTAAGCCTAACCCTTCCTAGGTGTCAGCAATATCTAGCAGGTTTTAGGCCCGCAGGTATGGTCCCTTCTGTGGCAGACATTGTCCCAGTACCTGCATCAATTTGATAATTTGGAACTCATGACCTTGATGTCACCCACATGGCTCCAGGAGCTTGGGACACACCATGCCGGCTCCTGGGAAGAGAACACCTGAGGGGCCAGAGGCTAGACCACTCGCCTCCTGCCCAGGTCACACCAGCTGGCCAAGTGTGGCCCCCGGTGTGGTCCCTACAGAGCCCCCCTGTAATTTCTGCCTCCTGTGCACAGCGGTTGAACTGATGAGGATGCTGCTGCCCTGAGAACGATGTGAGCCTCCTGCGCCTCTAAGGGGGGGTTCATGGAGGACCACTCTGGCCTCCCAGACTGGACTCTTCCCTACCAGACTTCTTGGAGCCCTCCTTGGCGTAGTTGCCAGGGGCAATGCTGATGCGCCTCCCTTTCTTCTCCACACCGTAGAGTTTTTGGTATGTGATGGTATCCTCGTACTTCTTGGAGCTTTGTCCTGAGGCCTGGAGGGAGCAGGAGAGAAGTTCACCCTGGTTGCAGGGTCTGGCTCAGCCTTCCCTGCCCCGAAATGATTTCAAGGGTTTGCTGAAAGGTGACAAGGAGGGAGCTGCCCTGGACCTAGGAAGGGGGGAGGGGCAGGAGCAGGTTTGGTGTATTTACTGACACCTCCCTCTCATTCCCCCATATCTCAGGGGGGCCCTTGGGGGCATTAGATGGGGCTTGACCTTCAGGGGGCCCTGGTGTTTTCGTCATTCAGATGGCATTCCTGAATGGTTTCGGAGGAGAGAGGTGGGCAGGTCAAGATGGAGCACCTGCCGAAAACACTCGATTCAGGGAGGCAATGGTGTGTTGGGGCAGCTGGACAGGGTGGGTGGGGTTGGGAAGGCGGGGCATTTGTCTGGGGTAGGTGTAGGGCAGGAATGGATTTCAGAGCCTTAAACTTTAAGAAGTGGCCAGATGCCACGCAGGAGAGGACCCCCTCCTCAACCTGGAGAGCTGAGAGTGGGCGGGGGCTTCTGGTACGTGCCTGTGGGAGTGGCAGTGGCTGTGCTGCCGGCTTGGGAGACTGCACAGCCTGGTGGTCCTCACCCCGCTTTTTCAGGATGCCTTTGATTTTCTTTTCTTCCTTCTTCTCATTTGCTTTAGGGACTGTCTCCACCTTGAGTGTTTGCTTCTGAAAAAACAAGAGAAGAGAGCCTGCGGCGGCCCCTGCGGAGACACCTTCTCTCCCGCCCACCAGGAGACACCTCCTGGGCAGGGGTGAGAGACTCCCTGCCCCTCCCCCAAATTTAGCCTACACTCTAGCACTCCTTTCTCTGTCTACGACCGCGCCAGGGTGTCTGTGTCATACGCACCCTGGCGTTCATGTCACCACCTCCAAAGGCTGAGGTCTGGTCTTGTTCCGCTCCACCTCAGAATCCATCCCAAACTCCTCATCGCCTTCCACATAAGAGTCCCACGCCCCATTCCGGTAGAACTTCCTTCCAGCTCCCAAGTGGCCTTTCTAGCTGTGACTTTTGCACCCTGGTTTCCTGTCTGGAACCACAGTAAGGCTGCCTTATCTGGGGGCAGGTCCTGCTGATTCAGACCTTTAGGCCTCTTCCCAGTCAGACTCCTTCTGGGTCCCTGAGCCCCTACCCTCCTCGCCCCACCCCTACCCCATCCTGTCTTCCCGGAGTGGTGGTCACAATTAATCTCTTTCCCAGGTACTTCATGGAGCATTTCCCGGAGCTAAGCTCACCCTGCCCTGAACTGAATTCCTTGCACATGGCGTGTTCCTGCCCTTCCAGCTCCCACAGTGGAGGAAGGAGCACGTGATTATTAGAACTCTTCAGGGTCCCACAGGGGAGGAGCCTGTGAGGCACACACAGGGTGGGCCATCCAGGAAGCATTTCACCCAGTCTATAAGGGTGAGGTGGGATGCTGAGCATCATGGAACAGTAGAAGCCCATGGGTCTCCCCTGGGAGTGTGCTGCTCCTGGGTGTGAGAGGCTGGCCTAGGCTGCAGAATACCTGGGCTGGATTCCTGCGCTGTCCATTGCTGGGTGGCTGAGGGAACCTGGGTGAGCCGCTGCTCTCCCTGTGGCTTGGGGTTCTCACCTGAAAGATGGGGGTGGTAGTAGTAAGAACTGCCTCAGAAGCTTACTGCAAGAAATGCATGAATTGCTGCATTAAGGCAGAGACCTCCATGAATTATGTGGGACAGACTGTTGGGGTGGAAGAAGGGATGTTTTGATGTGCTGACGGGGAGTATGGGTGGAAGCCTCTCTGTGGCAAACTGCTCTCGAAGGAAGGCGCTGCTGGCTAACTTTGGGATCTTCTTTGGTGTAGTGAGGAAAGGGGTGCAAATGGTGGCCAGGGCTGCATTTTCAGGCCAAGAGAAGAGAGGATGAGGCCGTTTCCCTAGGTGGTCCTCCTTCCACCATCCCCCAACAATCCCCAACCTCTCTGACAGAGTCACTTGAGTAGCTCTCCACACACACCCCCTTTTGGGGAAACTGAGTGAAAATGATGTGGTGAGGCCTTAGACCCAGGAAACTACAACATGTGTGGATTCGGTGGTCTCAGGGGTCTTTGGACCTCGGGGTCTTCTTTGATGCCAAGTGGATTGCAAGGAGTCCGCCATGAAGCAGTCTGAAAGGGGAGAAGCCTGGACAGCCAGGCTTGACCCAGGGAGAGAAGAGAGGAAGACAGGGAGGTTCTGGGAAGGTGTCTTTACTAGCGGGTCCCCTGCCATCTGCTGCTGTCTGCGACCTGTCACGGAAGTGTCACCCTCCTTCTTGAGAGTTTCCTCTGGGAAGGGTAACGATGCTTGATGACTTAACCATATTTTCAGTATAAGTTTGTACCTTCTCTGGGCCCAAAATTATTTACAATAAAAGTCATATGCATAGAAGGTAAAGCTGTTAAAACATTATTGGAATATAATCCTGGTGAAGGGAGATGGACGTGAACATATTAGTCATGGAAGTGAATGGAATTTCTGTGATGGATATTAAATTGAGTTCTGAGAGGATGAGCAGTCAGCCCCCCACCAACATCAGGCAGGGAGTGGGCTCTTCTTAAATCATCAGCACCTTGGGGCAAAGTGCGTTCATCAGATGTGTTCCAGTATGTCTGGTGGAGTTGGCACTCGAGGTCTTTCTGACTGCAAGTGATGAGTAAGCACATAAACAGAAAGCTCTCTCCTGAAAGGCGGGGGCTGCTGGCTGAGGGGGTGGGAGTTGACTCCAGGAGTCGCTTGGGACTTGGACAAGTGTGAGGGTCAGTGCTGGCTCTGCCCTCTATTAACTCCATGACCTCAAGAGAATGACTTCTCTTTGCCTTCCTTATTCTTCCATAGGGAATAATGCGGTGCCTACATTGTAGCCTGGCTGAGAGCAGGTGAGGAGATAACCATGTACGATGCTAAGACAGGGCCTGGCTCACAGGAAAGGTTAAAAGTTAGCAATCTGATGAGCACTGTCACTAGGAATGCTGCTTTCCACTCATTTTGCTCCAGGGTCAGGGAATTCAAGACCAGGTAGCATCCTCTGCAGAGGATACTACTTTCCAAGGACATGGTCTGGTTCTTTATAGATGATCGACCAGCAGGGAGCTCTGGGGGAAACTGAGGCAAACCTGATTGCTATAGTTTGTGGAGAAAGAGGAAAGGGCAGGTTAGAATGAGCTCTGATGCAGAGTGAGGAGGAGGAGGTAGGTTAGTAGGAGTCCCAGTGGGGATAGTGACAGTGGAGCGTGAATACCCTTGACCCTGAATCCATCACTAAGAGGGAAGTGGCTGGGGACAGTGGGAAAGATCCTATCCTTCCAACACCAAAGTCCAGAAGCCCCTTGGCCCATCTCAAATCCTAACCTAGACTAACATTCTCGCAGCTAGACTAAACTTTAGACAGGTTTCTACCTGATGGTATGCCCCTGGCCTAATTTTTCTTAAAGCATTTACTCTAGAAAACTTGCACTTGCAAATGCTTTCTCTGTCCTTTTGATATATAAATATTTTCTCAGGCTCTTGTCAGTTTTACAGCTCAGGAATATTTTTCTCAAGGACCTGGAAGCCATCCCTTTGAAATATGATCAGGAAGGTGGTATCCCAATCTCCCAGTCTCTGTGGGAAGGTGAGACCTTGACTTTGATATGTGCCAGTTAGACTGCCTACTCCTGGAAACCCACCTCCCCAGACATTTTACTAGCTCACTCCAGCTCTCGAAAACTATCCTTTCATTTCAGGAGAGTCCAATGTCTCCCCACGGCAGCAGCCTTGAATAGTCTTCCAGCAACTGCTCAGGTGGTACCCACCTTGAGAGATTGCTTCTTCTTCCCCTGCCTCCGCTCCAGCCACTCCAGCACCCGGGTGAGGTCGGACATTCTCCTCTCCTCAACAGTCCTCCACATGGATTTCCTCTCCGTGGGCATTATGTCCTTCAGGTCCTCTGGTTGCTCTGACATTGCAGGGTCTTGTTCGTGCCTTGGACAGGAGCTGGTGCCCTCTCCCTCTCTGGACACCTCTGTCTTGACTGGATGGCTGGGTGACTAAGCAGGTAGTGCGTGGCCTCTAGGTGTGAACAGAAAGGGCAAAGTTAGGCAAGAAACTGGGATGTTGACCTTAAGGGTGGGGGTCTGGGCAGTGATTGTGAGGTCACTGTCAGGCCTGGCGACTGGACCCTGGGGTCAGAGTGGAGGTGGGACTTTGCCCCCTACTGTTCCCCACGTGGCCATTGCCATTGTCAGTCACTATCTCTCACCTGGGCTCTGCCACAGTCTCCTTATGGCCTCTCTACCTCCACCTCCATAGAGCTCTGACTAAAACGAAGGTCAGCTCACTTATCTCCCTTTCTCAAACACCTTCAATGGCTCCCTGTTACCTATTTTGAAGAATCTAAATCCCTTAGTTTGGCATCCTTTCTACCGTGCACTCTAATTAGAATGAAGCCTTTTATAAGTCCAGTCATACTATGTTCATTTATTCATTCAACAGACAGTTATCAGACACCTTCTACGTGCCAGGCATAGTGCTGGGGGGACAAGGCAGGAAAAGAGCATGGACCTGAAACGTATGGGCCAGTGGGAAAGACAAGAGAACAGGTGATTACCCTGTGAATCTTTGATGACAAGTGAAGATGAGAACTCTCAAAGAAAAAAACCACAATTCGTGAAAGCCTATAACAATGGAATTAGACCTGGATGGGGTAGTGGGTGACCCGCACCTGAGCTCTGAGCCAAAGTGTAAACAGATTACAAAAGGATGCTATGGTGTGAACATGTATGTCCCTCCAAAGTTTCTATGTTGGCATCCTAACCCCAAGGTATTAGGAGATGGCACCTTTGGGAGATAATTAAGTCATGAGGGTAGAACCTTCATGATTGGTATTGATTCCCTTGTAAGTGACTACAGAGAACTAGCTTGCTCCTTCCACCATGCAGGGAAAAGGAACCACCTATGAAACAGAAACTTGGCCCTCATCAGACACTGAATTTGCCAGTGTCTTGATTTTGGACTCCCTAGACTCCAGAACTGTGAGAAATAAATGTTTGTTGTTTATAAGCTATCCACTTTATGGTATTTTGTTTAGCCTCCCAAATGGATTGGGACAAGGGTTATGGACTAGAGGGACAAGCATGTGCAAGGGCCCCGTGGCAGGATGGAGGCATGGCACAAACAACAGACTGTGAGGGTGGCTAGAGTACCAGGTGGTGAGAAATGATGCTAGAGAGGTGGGCAGAGGCCAGATCACACAGGAACTTGAAGGTCACAAGCTCTTTTCAGCTGGGAGGGAAGCAAAGAAAGAACAATGAAGGGATTAAAATCAGGGGAGGGATGACACGATCAGGCTTCCCTTTTTGTTCTAGTATACTTTGTTATCGAAGGAAACTATGTATTCAGAAATGTGCCAGCATCACAAATGAAAACATCTGGACAACTAGTACCCTAGAATTTCCTTTTTTGACCCAGCTAGTTGTTACCTCCCTCCAAGGATAAATATCATCTTAGCATCTACAACATTTAGATGTATTCTGCCTGTTTTTGAGTTTTATGTAAATGAAATGTACATATGTAGTTGTTTATATCTGGATTTATTCATCTTGCAATCTAGTTGCAAGATTTTAGCAATGAATTACTTTGTCTTGTTTATGTGGAAATGTCTTTATTTTACCTTTATTTTTGAAGAAAGATTTGCTGGGTGATAGAACTCTTGGTTAACAGTGTTTTCAGCACTTCGTATATGTCATTTCACTGCCTTCTATCCTCCATTGTTTTAATGGGAAGTTAGCTGTTAATCGTATTGCTGTTCCTTTGCATTTATAAGTCATTTTACCCTTGTTTGTTTTTCTTTGTTTTCCATGATTTGTCTAGGTGTGGATCTCTTTGTGTTTACTCTACTTGAGGTTAATTGAACTTATTGGATATATATGTAATGTATTTTGTCAGATTCTGGAAATCCTTGGCCATTGTTTTTCCAGTAGTTTTTTTTCTGTTCCTGTTTATTTTTGACTTTGAGACTGCCGTTATATATCTGTTGAAAATCTTGATGTTGACTCACTGATCTCTAAGTATCTTCAGTTTCTTTCTCTCTGTCCTCCAGACTGGATAATTTCTATCACTCTATCTTCAAGTTCATTGAGTCTTTCCTCTGTCATATATAATCTGCTGTTGAATCTTTCCAATAATTTTTTATTTCAATTGTGTTTTTCAACTCCAGATTCCTATTTCTTTCTTTATAATTTCTAGCTCCTTATCTAGAATCCCTTTCTGCTAATTCGTTATTGTTATAATTTTATTTAAATTTAAACCTAGCCCTTTGAACATATTTGCAATAGCTATCTAAAATCTTTTTTTCTGCTAAGTACAACATTTGGGGACACTCAGAGACAGTTTCTATTGTGTGCTACTTTTTTGAGTATGTGTCACACTGTCCTGTTTTTTTACATATCTTATAATTTTTTTTTGTTGAAAACTGAACATTAAAAATATTTTAAGGATATTTTAATTGATATGTAATGGATATGTCTATTATCTTGATTTAGACCCTTATATATATGATATCTATATATATGTTGTACAGCATAAATATATACAACTTTATTTGTCAATTAAAAATATTGTAGCAACCTTGGATTCTTAATTCCCCCCTCTCCATGATTTGCTGTTGCTATTTTCTTCTTCTTTTTTCTTTTTTTATTGTTTACTAACTTTTCTGGGCTCTGTGAATTATGCAATCCCTATCTGAGAATCTGGGAACCCTGCCTTCCTTATTGTGTGAAGCTGATAAAGTTTAAATTTTTATATTCTTATTTTTTTATATTTAAGGGTAGCTTCCTAAGCACTGTCTCTGATCGTACAGAGACTGTTCAGACACCTCAAGTCAGTCAGCCATTTTTCCTCTGCTGATGAATCTATGTGTGGGTAAGGGAGCTGTATCAATTATGTTGTCACTGCATTATAGGTTATTCCAAAGTTTAGTAGTTTAAAACAAAAACATGATTTCAAAGCTTTTGTGCCTTAGCAGGGTCCTCTGACTCAGGATACACTCATGGTCTTGGCCATCTGAAGACTTTCATCTGAAGTGCTGCAGTCATCTGAAGGCTTGACCGGGTAAGGATCTGCTTCCATGCTCATGAGTTTGTTGGCAGGATTGGGCTTCTTGCAGGCTGTTGAACTGAGAGTGTAACTGAGCCTATATTACAGAAATCATGAGATGCTTGTGTTACTTAACTTCCTTTCTCTTTGTCCTTTTCTTCCTCCATGCATGATTGCCAGCACATAGTTATTTTGGTAGAGGGCAGTCACTAACAAGTGATTATCTTCATGCCCACAGGGTTAATGAACTTGCCCTTCTTTTAAAGGACGATGATCTTTAGGTTCTCCAGACTTCCTCGATGGCAACTAGGAGTTTGATTGGATAACAGATGCAAGCAGGTTTGATCATGGAGGAGCTTACCTCTTGCATACCTACCCCTACCTTACTCATGAACATCCCAGTTATGTTCACAAGCAGGTCCGAGAGTTTGCTTTTTCTGCCCTTGCACTTGGCTAAGTTGAATAAACCTTCCTCTGCTCCTAAGTGCTCCTGTGTCAGCGTTCAGCTTACTGTGTGTTGGGTGCTCAAACCTCACAACCAGAGCATCGATTTACTGCTGGCTGTTGTCAGAAGGCCACCCTCAGTTCCTTGCAATACGTGCCTCTCCATGGGATAGTTCACAACATACAGCTGGCTGTATCAGAAGAGCAAAGAAGAAGAACCAGAGATAGCGAGCAAGGCAGAAGTCAGCACAACCTTGGAAGTGACATATTGTATTTATTAGATGCAAGGCTCTATGTCAGCTATACCCAAATGGAGAGGATTACACAGCACACTAACACTAGGAGGAGGGGGGCACTGGGGGTCATTTTAGGAGCAACTTACCACAGGAGCTCATTTGTCGTTCAGGCCATGTTCATGCTATCTCCATCTTTGCCTTTCTGCTGGGCTCTTTCTCACCTCATTTGCATGTAAGTGCGGCCTAAGGGTGGGCCAAGAGAAGGCCAAGAGAGGGGGCTAGATCAGGCCCTCTCTGGTTTCTGCTGTGCATGCATGTAGCTTGAGCCAACGATATACTGGGGGTGCCAAAAACATATATACACATTTTAAGTGACCTTAAGAGACGTTTGCTATAATCAGAAGTGTTGAATTGCTGATGGTAACCACTTTGAGCACCTCCTGTCATTGTGACTTGTATTTTTCATCTTGTTATTATCATTGTTTTTCTTTTTTTATTTCTTTATTAAAGATGTATGGTACAATTCAGGGTTAGGTATACAAATAGGGCACCCTCTATTTGCCCTAGTCGCGACTGCAATCTGAGTCTAGCGACCTGTTGGACTTACTGCTTTTCTGCCTTGGGGATGTTCACTTAAACCAACAGGGCTACCAGAGCGGATGCCACCACCACTCCCAATCGAGTGAGCCCCCTTCAGTCACAGCAGAGAAATTGGCCCTTCTCACAGCCTGCCTCAGCCCCAGGAGCCTCCCCTCCGACTGCGCTGGGAAGAGGGCACAGGAGCAGCCGCGAGCTAGAATGCCAGAGACTCTCACTGCTGTTACCAGGATTTCTGAGCTCTCAAGCAGAAATGCTGCTCTAATTGCTGAATGCCTTCGGTTGACTTCCAGAGTGCTTCGTGGCTGTTTTGATCGATTTTGTTGAGCTTTATAGTTGCTTTCGGGGAAGAGGATTTACTGTCGCTTCACTCAGCCATTGGCAAAGTCTCTTGCCAATGCCTTCTTTATGTAACATCTTGTTATACTCCCTCTCTGCTCTTTTGAAATGAAATTCATATAAAACTTAACCTATTTGCATAAACATATTTTTAAAAAATTACTGTAATCCTCTAAACTAATATAAAGAAGAAAATTTTAAAACCACAAGCTCCCCTGGGAGTTTCAATATTTTAATGCTCAGTCACACCTAAAATAAAAGGCAATTCCCTCAGTTTCCCAAATGCTCTTTAGGGAATGGGACAACCTCACTGAAATCCAGGGACATAATCAAAACTGTCTAGACTGTACTCCTGCAGTTCTGATGGAGGCAAGTTCTGTTTTGAAAATTTTCCACGGCAGAAACTTTATCTCCTCGGGTTTATTTTTCTTCTGAACATCCGTGCAAACAAATCAACTTTGAAAGAGAGACACGCTGGTTTCCTCACAGGATATTAACCTCGAGGTGAAAAGCTTTATTACATCTTTTCTAACTGGAACAGCTCTGAGACACCTGGGATGACAGACAGACAATGGGAAGGACAGGCACCACCTGTGACTGGTCCAGTGTGGCTGGTCCAGGAACAGGAAGGCATCTTTGGTGGGTTCCTGGGTTCCTTGGATGAGGATGCATTTAGAAGGCACCAAAGTCGAATCA
Organism: Tarsius wallacei; assembly: GCA_963574415.1. Classification (NCBI taxonomy): domain Eukaryota; kingdom Metazoa; phylum Chordata; class Mammalia; order Primates; family Tarsiidae; genus Tarsius; species Tarsius wallacei. Next base: position 75,093 of record CAUYQG010064088.1, read on the forward strand.
TGACTTTAGTTATTTCTCCAAGAGTAAACGCTTTCTTTCAATGATCTGGTCCCTTAATCTCTGAGACATCCTCTCCCTTCACAGATGGGTGTTTCTATAAAAACTTGCAGCCGCATCCTTGCTCTTCTTATTTTTCCTTTTCCCTCCTAATGTTCAAAATTCAAACTCTACTCTTCTTTAAGGTCCAGTCTTTCTGAGAAAAATTTTCTAATTCTTATCCCCAAATCCTTTCATTCTCTTGAATGCACAATGCACATTTGTGTTTATTAATGTCTACCTTGTACTTAAGTGCATTGCATCCATGCTATATTCATGAGGGCTTTGAGAATAAACACCATACCTGGTTCATTGCCATGTTCCTTATGGTGTCAAGCACAGGGCCTTGTACATGTAGATGCTTGACAACTGCTTTTTAAATAATAAACAAGTAGCAGATGTGTAAATGAACAAGTGACTGGATTATCCAAATAAACCACTGAGTACAGTAAGTTCCCTACATATGAACCTTCAAGCTTCCAACTTTCAAAGATGCAAACATGTGTGTCCAATCATGTAAGTTCACCACATTGTCACCTGCATGTATCCTCTACAAATGGTTGTGCTTTTATGTATTGTATTGCACAGTACTGTTTGTTGTTTTCTCCCTGTACTATTTGTGTGAAAAGTATTATAAACCGATTACAATACAGAACTCTATAACTGATTGTATTAGTTGGACACCCAGGCTAACTTTGTTGGACTTATGAAAAATTGGGACTTCTGAATGTGCTCTTGAAACAAAACTCATTCGTATGTAGGAGACTTACTGTAGATGAAACCAGTGAGGGAGCCAATCAGTGAGTCTAGAATGAGTCACTGAACCAATATGTATACTAGTTGAAAGATTTTTGGCTGCAGAGAACAGAAACCTGCTTAGAGTATCTCAAGTAAATAACACTGGAAGGGGGCAGGTTTTGCTTACAGAGCAACAGAGTGTTTCTGTAGGGAGAGAAGGCGTCCCCACAAGGAAATTGAAGTGATGGTACCAAGTGAACTGGGGCTAGGAAGCCCATGCCCAAAGTATCCACCAGAAAGTTCTGCTGGAGTCCAAGGCCTCAGGGCACAGCTGGGCCTTGGGGGGCTAGAATCAGAAGCAGAACAAATGGAGGTCAAGGTTGGGGCTCTGTGTCCCTCTTATTCCCGTCCTTTCTCTGTTGGCTGACTGTTGTGGTTTCTCCTTCTCTTTTTATTTGACCATCTATTTCTCTCATCTCTATCACGACCAGTAGATACTGGTCATTCTACCTCTATTCTTCTTTTTACCTGACATTGCAGCTTATGCACCCCACCACCAACTGCATTTTTTTTTTTGGTTCAAATTTCAAAAGAAAAAAAAAACACAAAAAAGAATCTGACTGACTTAGACTGGTCAGATCTGGTTTTTCTTGGGGCAGCTGTCACCACGATCTTATCAAGGATAATAGGGGTGGGCAAAGACAGGCAGGGCAGAATCACACAGTCTGTTCCCACTCAGCAGAGGTGTGGGTGGGGAGGCAGCGATCAACAGGCATAAGTACAGCAAGCAACTGAGTGAGCAAACAGACAGTACACAGGGCTGACTTCAGGCTTCCTCTCCCCAGGATTTTCCTCCCCAATCTGCCGTAGAGACCAGCAGTCCCATGGTTCTAGAAGCCTGGTCGTGTCTCCACAGCTGGCAGCTGGAGACCCTGCTGGGGGCTGGGGTTAGAATTGGGTTACCAGAACTCTACTCTTGCAAACACAAGGTATTAGTGCTCTCTTTCAGCTGACAGCCATCTCTGTCATTTTGAAAGACACCAAAGTCCAGGCCAATGATGCCCCAGATGGTCATCTGGGAGGACAGTAGGGAGTTTAGGTCAAGGAGCATTTATGGATGTGCACTGTGCTGGACACTGAGGGTCAGGATGCAGAGACCAAGTAGCGTCAATCCTGCCCTCAAGGGATTTATTGTTTCCTTGGGGAAAGACCGACAAAGTCCAGAGAGTGTGCAGGCTGAGTCAGAAACCGGGAGGACATCGTGACATACACAGACAGCATCAGGTAAAATCACATTGCTGGGATGCCCTGGATGCCACATCCAGGTGAGGACTTGGGATTGTGTTGAGGGCTGGGAGAAAGATATTAAGCTTGGGGATATGGGAGGAGGCCGGGGGGAAGACAATTTCCCCAGCCCCCATCACAAAATGGTGATTACTGAAACAAAGTTGCAAGGCAATTTATCAAGTGATATTTATGATGACTTTGATTTAAAATTGTGAGGTGCACCAGTGCAAAAGAAAGAAATAGAAAGTGTGATTGGGAAGACCATTTCCCACAAGTTTCTATTATAGAACCAACATGCATTCCCGCTGTGGCTGGGCCATCCCCAGACTTGCTCTAACATCTTCCTTCCTCCATCGTTGCTCCCTGCAGTGACAAACACGACAAAGCCCAAGTAGTCACAAGGCTCTCTGACTGTAATGGAAGGGCCAGCAAGACCCCTGAGGCGTCTGGATCATCAGCTCTGGAAGTGCCCCTGGAGCCGTGTCACAGGTAGGGAGGAATCGAAGCCTGAGAGCCCAAGAGACCTGCCTAAGCTCACAACAAAACGTGGGAACACCCAGAGATTCCACTGACCATGACAAGGCCTGGAAACTGTACAACCCCAGAGCCTTTTTCATCTCCTGTCCTAGAACAGGGGTCTCAGATTCAAGTGCCAGGCAGGTAACCTATAGGAATGAAGGTGGCTGGGCACAAGGCCGGGGTGTGTGTTGGGAGTGAGAGGGCCAGTATAGCTCTTCTGAAAGGACAGCTGTCTGTGGTGTCAGGTGACTATGCCTTGTGGGAAAGTGAGCCCGGTGTGGCCAGATCTGAATTTTTCAAGAGAAGCCAGAAGTCTTGTTTTTTATGTGAAACTAGTTAGATATGGTCTTAGTTCATTTAGTGCTGTTATGAAGGAATGCCTGTGGCTGGGTAACTGGTAGGGAAAAGAGGTTTATCTGGCTCACAGCTCTACAGACCATACAGGGCATGGCTGGCATCTGCTCAGCTTCTGGGAGGACCTCCGGCAGCTTTCACCTCTGGCGGAAGACCAGGGTAGCCGGCGTGAAACATGGTGAGAGAGGAGGAGGAGGAGGAGGAGAAGTGGGGGGAGAGAGAGAGAGAACAGAAGGGAGGGAGGAATGGAGGGGGAGGGGAGGGGCAGAGAGAGGTGAAGGGAGAGGAGGAGGGGAGAGAGAGAAGGAGGTGCCAGGTTCTTTAACAACCTGTTCTAGCTGAGCTGATAGGCCAGGAACTCACTCATTACTGCGAGAACAGCACCAAGTCAGCCGTGAGGGGTCCGCCTGTGGTTCTGTCACTTCCCACCAGCCCCACCTCCAACTTTGGGGGTCACATGTGTGAGATTTGGGAGAGACAAACCTTCACCATATCAGAAATACATTTGAAAAGAAAGCTGATGGGACAAAACACATGTGATCTGCTCAGGCCCTGGGTGGCCCATGGGCAACCTCTACCCCATTCAACACTCACCACGACTAGGAGGTATGTCAGGCCCAACGACTGCAGAGGAAACTGAGGCAGAGAGAGAGGAGACTGCTCTTTCAAGTTCATTCAGCTGGGAGTAAGAACTGCCCAGATTTGAACCCCGTCTTCCTGTGGGGTTCGATAAGACAGAGTCTGAAAAACAGGGCTCAGGTAGCGTAACCCCTCAGGCCGGGGAAGTCTCCAGTGAGGAGAAAGGTCTGAAGGCGTCTCCAGCCCAGCTCAGTGGGGGGCGCCTAGGGGTGAAATCCATGGGGTTCTCCCCCTTGGTGCCGCTCAGGTCCCGGAGAGATGGGGCAGCTGTTTTTATTTTGTTCTACTTTCTGGTGTTTTAATACTGGCTTCATTGCAATACACAAGGGCCGTTTAAAATATATATAACCTCATTAGCGGGAACTGGCTTCCCTGTGGCTGGTCCAAGTTCCAGAGAAAAGCCATCGGTCCCCAATCTGGGCAGGGCTCTGAGGTGGGTGGCTCGGAGTGCCACATCTGCCCTACTTCCCAGGACATTCCAAGCAAATGTCTAATGAGGCCACAGGATGGATGTGCTGTGGAGTGGGCTGTGATTTACATATTCAAGCCCTGCAGTCTCCTCCGCCCTGGAAATGTCCTCCTTTGCTCTGCAGGGCCTCAAGGAGGCTGCTGGTCTCCCTGGGACTCGGGCCTTGGGGCTGGATGGCCCTGAGGGCGATGTCAAAGACCAGAAAAGTCTCAGCATGGGCAGTGGAGAGGGGGCGGATGGGGAGCCAAGATCCATGTGAGGACCACCTGACTGTTTCCATTTGCTTGACAACCTTGACCTTGCCACTGGGCCTCTTCAGTCTTGCCTTTCAACTCTGAAGGGAATAAGACCCAAGTGGGGGTTGCCAGTTGGTACGAGTGATGTATTTTATTCGGCCTGCAAAGTATTTTAGAAATCAGGCATTTCACAGACACACACAGATTCAGATTTCTGATTTGTTTAAGCAAAGGAATGGTCTGGTATGACCAGGCCTGAGTGCACCGCCCCCTTGATCGGGAGTGGGGGTGATATCTGTTGCCACCGTCCCATCCATGCAACTGGCTTGTCATTCAGAGACCCCAGCTTGGGTAATGATTCTAGCCAGTTTGCAAATTTACATGGTTGTCTCCACCTGTCTCTTGGATGTGGAGAAGTAGGGACTCTTATCCCATTTTACAGGTTTGGAGCTCAAGGCCCAGGACACATAGGCACTGAAGCCCCAGGCTGGCCAGTTACTACGGGTGCAGTGGACTCATGCTGTCCAAAGCCCATGCCTATTCTCCCTCAGGCTCTCTCCAAGGAGGGGTTTGGACTGGGGGAACACTTGGGCTGGAGAGGTCAAGGGTCCCTCCAGGTCTTACCGGCAGCGAAGCCATGGCAAGTCACTGCTCTGCCGCTGGGGGAGAAGGGGAGGGCCAAGGGGTTGGGACCATGTGGAAAGTTCTCTGGCCTAGCTGTTCTTGCACCTTACCTAGAAGGGAGAGGAAGACTTGAGGGATGAGAGACTGTCATAGAGATTGGGCAGGGTAGTAGATAGAGCTCAGGGTGGGCATCAGGAGACTCACCAACTCTAGTCCCTTCCCTGGGACTTTCTGATCACGTAACTGTAGGGAGACCAGTTCTCCATAGACCTGTTTCCTCATCTGTACAATGGCACCAACATCAGCCTTTCTTCATGGTGGAGGTGCTCATGAGACAGTAAGGGCTTTGCAAAGTTGCAGAGAAGAAGATCCACCAGTTGTGTGCCCTTGGGCAGGTTGCTTAACCTCTCTGGTCTACATTTTCTGTTCTGTAAAATAATGTCAATAATAGCTCCTATTCCAAGCAACTGTGAGCATTCTGTGAGATATCTAGATAAAGTGCTGGGTGCACAGTAGGTGCTTCGTAAGTGGTAGGCATGGATAGAAGACATGGACAGACACAAGGGCCTATGATGACCAAGGGTGGGAGTGGTGTTGGGATGCACAGAAGGGACAGAACGCCGGCCCAGGAAGGCCAGATCAGGAGGCAGTCAAGTCCATGCAAGGGCAGTGCCGGGAACCCTCCTCCAGTGGGTGTCAGCACCAGAGCTGGCACGGGAGGAAGGAGTCCGCAGGGGAAGCTTGGAAGCTGCTCTGAGTCTCTGGGAGGGCTTGTCCCGCTGTCCAGGACGATAACTTAGGGCTCATTCCCCTCCTCTCCCAGCCTCCCAGGCGGTGCACAGAGGGTGGCTGGCGGCAGATGTTAAGTGGTTTGGTCACATGGATGACTTGGCCTGGCCACCCTGAGGCTAGTCCTGCTCCATCCCATGGCCTGGTTGTCATATCCCAGCCAGTGGTGGCTATTGTCATTTAAATAAGAATGAACCTCCCTCCCACACTGGGGATTGGCAGGAGCAGAGTGTGTGGAGCTGTGGGATGCAGGAGACAGGCCACTCTGTCCCTATTCTACCATGGCCTTCTCACATTTAGTCTGAGCCCTCTGGCTGCATGCCTATGTTGTCCAATGGATTGGGGTTTCCTACCTGCAGCATTCCCGTTAGCACGCATTTGGAACTAATAATCCCTCACCACAGGGCTGTCCTGGCATGGTAAAACCTTGGCAGTGCCCCTGGCCTCCACCCTGGATTCCAGCAGCACCCATCAAATTTTCACAACCAAAACGTCTCTAGACATGGCCACACATCTACTGGTGTTGGGAGGAGTCTCCCCAGATGAGAGTTCCCTCAGCAAAATCCCCGGCTGGCAAAGCATCTCTCCCTTGGAGGGCCTGCATCCAGCTGGTGTCAGTGATGCTTTGAAGCCAAGAGTGAGAAGGGGGAGGCAAAACGAGCGCAGCCATGAGAATGCCGGGAGGAGCCAAGGGACACGGCTCATGCGGGACGGAGGGGTCCCATGTGCTGGCTTGTGTCCTGCTACACTCAAGGGATGGCCATGTGTGTTGGGGCCTTGAGGGACTCCCAGGCACACCAAGATCCAGGCTTGGACCCGGAGGGTAGTGAGTGCTAAGAAACTGAGCTGGGACCCAGAGGTGGGTGGAAATAACTGCAGTCAGAGGGAAGCAAGGAGTCCACATGGGAAAAGTGGCAAAACCCTAGTTCACCTGTGCCTCCCACATGCTCCCTGTATTCAGGTAACTCATCGAGGATGCAGATACAGCTCTGCTGACAGTCCAAGCCCCATCCGCAGGTTACGTGGCACCTCTCAGTTTCTCTATTCCTTAAGCTTGTTTGGGTTGAGTTAGTTGATAATAAATAGAGCAGAGGCTGGGATCAGTGGCTCAAGTCTGTAATTCCAGCACTTTGGGAGGTCGAGGCGAGAGGATTGCCTGAGCCCAGAGGTTCGAGACCAGCCGGGACAACCTGGCAAGTCCCCGTCTCTACAAAAAATAAAAAAAAAATCCCAGTGTGGCAGTACGTGCCTGTAGTTCCAGCTACCTGGAAGGTTGAGGAGGATCACCTGAGCCCAGCAGGTCGAGGCTGCGGTGGCTGTGACTGTGCCACTGCACTCCAGCCTGGGCAACAAAGTTAGACTCCAACTCAAAAAAAAAAAAAAAAAAGATAGATAAATAAATAGATCAACATCACACTCGTCCCACATGCAGATCTTGGGCTGACTTTCACATCCCAGGACCCTGATGGAGGGCCGCCGTCTTCCCTCCTTCCCACAGTAGGTGGTGCCCGCTACGGCTGCAGAAGAGGCAGCTGCCATCATGATACCCAAGCATTGGCTGCGTGCTTGGAGTGCTCCATCAGTCCGGCTGATGAGTTGGTGGAACAGCTGCCCGTGCAGGGCTGGCAGTTAATTAAAAGCCCCACGCATTTGGTGATTAAGGAATCACAGCATGGTGTTGAGTGACGACGATGCGCTGGCTCCTCTGCCAGAGTCAGCCGAGAAGCTCCAGTGTCTGCCGGAGGGCAGCGGCGGGAGGCGGAGCAGTGCGCAGACGTCCCGAGGAGTCTGGGCGCAGGTTCCCAGCGTGCCTTTGCTCAAAGCTTACAGGAGAAAGGGTCGAAGGGGACTGGGCAGGAGGGTGAGGCGTGGCCATCCCTGCAAAGACGGGCAGGGTGGGGCTGGAGAGGAGGGGAAGGGGCGCTGGAGACCCCGCAGGTGGAGGCCGAGCCTGACAGGACATCAGGAAAGCCGGGGAGTTGGCCGCCGGGCCTGGGCAGAGTCCCGGGCTGAGGTCGGTGGTGGGAGGGGTGCCCTTCTCACCTCAGGACAGTGTTCAGTGGCTGTGGGCATGGTGGAGCTGGACCGCCGGGGTGCCTGCCACGGCTTTGCCTCGTACTGCCTGTGGGACCTCGGGCAGAATTTTTAACCTCTCTTCCTCAGTTTCCTTACCTGTAAAACTTGGGACTCATATAATACTTGCCTCCCAGGATGGTGGTGAGGATTAATCCCTGGTTAATTCAGGTCTTCGAGCACAACAGGCATGTGAAATGTATGAAGGGATGCTATTAGCTTGCAGGGCAGAGGACCGCTTCCTCAGGGAGCGCAATGAAGGGCCGTGAGTGTGAGCTGTGTCTCTGGTTCCAGGTCCCACACACTCCTCCAGGTGGAGGAGGCCAGGGGGCTTGAGGCAGGGAGGGCTGGAGGCACAGAGGCACAGGTGGGAGCTGCCTCCATGCTGCATTCCCAGCAGGCAGAGCTCAGGGCCTGCGTTTCCCAGGGGTACCGTGGACTGTGTCCTGGAGCAGTCCCCAAGGCGACCTCACATGACTAGGAGTGGATGTGACTTCCACACTGTTAACACTGCCCCCACTTCTCTATTACCTGACAGGAAACGTTCATACAGGGCTTGCGGTCTTGTGTCCCACGTCTCTGCCTCTGCTGGGCCTGGCTGGGCCATCAGGCGGGCACCTGGGCCGCAAGTCCTAGCAACGGACTGTGGCTGACCTGAGCAACACAGGCATGTGTTGGAAGGGCCTGAAATAGCTCCCAGAGTGGGAAGAAAAGCTGGAAACCCGGGTCTTGGGAAGCCCAAGACAGGCAGAGCCCCACACCATCGCCCCCTTCCGTGCTGCCATCCGTGTGTCCCTTTGTTCCACACTCCAGGGTCGCAGAGTCAATGGGCTGTCACACCTCTGCCAGGGAAGGGCAGGCCCCGGGACCCCTTATGAGTGTGTCTTATGGGGAGGAGCATTCCCCTAAGCAATATTGGAGGCCAGTATGGCGGCAGCGGGCCGGGGGGGTGGTGGTTGGATATTGACGTGTCCCCTCCTCTGACCCAGGTCCAGGTTTCCAGTCTTTGAGGGGGTGGGGCTGGAGCCCCAGGAAAATGCCCTACTTCTGCCCCAGCATCTATCCAAGCCCTTTCCAAAGGGGAATAGTCGCCAGGTGAATGTCTCTTCATGTTCCTCCTAAGTCTACCCCCAAGGGCCTGAGTGTCTGGAATACTTTCCAGATTTGGAGACGCGTGGCAGGTGGGCCAACACAGCATCCTGAAATCAGAAGGTGAGGACTGACACCACGGCAGGGCCTCTCACTGCTGCGTGACCTTGGCAAGTCCTCTGATGTCTCTGAATCTTTGTCTCCTCTTTGGGAATAAGGAGACGTCGTAGACAGGAAGGGCTTTGATGACTGTTTGGTGCTTCTTTGTCACACCTAGGAGAGAGTTGCTTCCCTGTGGGCCAGCTGCTGTCCTGGCAGCCCCTCCCTCCCTCCCTCTCTTTCCTTTCCAGGCCTTTACCCTCAGGGTATCCTGTCCCTGCACTCCTGTACACGAGGCTGCTGTGGAAGGTTCTCCCAGGCTTTGCCACTTCTTAGCCTAGTGTCGAGCATCAGCAGAACAGGGCAGGGCAGGGTGCTGAGGGTGGGGAAGAGGGGGCTGAGGCCAGGTGAGGGGTGAGGGGTGAGATGACGGGGGACAAGCAGCAGCCTTGTCACAGCCAGAGCGTGTACAAAGTGACCTGGCCCCCAGTTTGCCTACCTGGTCGGACAGCCCTGGCCAGAGCTTCCTCTGTGGGGTGGACATGGAGCCTTCTTCATAAAGGGGTGGGACCCTACCATTTCTGGGTCCACTGAGGCCCTTCCTGTGTGATGAGACTCTCCCCAAGGAGCAGCAGACACAGAAGGGTGGTAGACAGAGCTCTGCGGGGTGGAAGCTCCGTGGGGTGGGCGGGCAAGGGGAGCTTTGCTGGGCTGAGCCCTGAGCTGGGAGCCAGGCTTGGTTTTCCTCTAGTTTCAGGGTGTCCTGGGTGGGCCTGGCATCTTCTAAGGTCCCTCAGGCTCGGCCCCATCATCTGTAAGATGAGGACAATGTGAAGAATTCAGGGCCAGATGAGGATAAGTAAAGCACTCAACTCATGCACAGCATTCATGAGGGCACCCATAAGCTAGTAATCAGGATAAACAATCAAGGCAAATCAATACTACGGTACTCTTTATTGTGGTAGAATATACATAACAGTTATTATTTTTTTAAAGACAGAATCTCACTCTCTTGACCAGGTTGAAGTGGAGTGACACAATTCTGGCTCACTGCAGCTTGACCTCCTGGACTCAAGTGATCCTCCTACCCCAGCCTCCCAGTAGCTTGGACTACGGGTGTGTGACACTATGCCCAGATCATCTTTATTTTTTTTTGAGGTGAAGTCTCACTATGTTGTCCAGGCTGGTCTTGAACCCCTGGGCTCAAGAAAATCTGCCTTGATCTCCGAAAGTGTAGGATTACAGGCATGAGCCACCACGCCTGGCCCATTTTAACCATTTTTAAGTGAACAATTCAGTGACATTACGGGTATTCACATTGTGGTGTAACCATCACCCTCATTCATCTCCAGATTTCTCCACCTTCCCCACCTGAAACTGTTCCCATTAAATACTGACTCCTCATTCTCCCTCCCCACAACCCCCTCTCCCAGGGCAATCCCCATCCCACCCAGGGTGAGGAGGGTCAGGTGCCCACCTGGGCACAGCAACAGCAGGGCTGTGTGGGGCAGGTATCCTACCCTCCAGTGGCCAGGCTACAGTGCAGCCCAGCACAAGGCAGGTGTCGGTCTTGTCTTCATTTAAAATTGTGACATTTTATTCATCAAAGATTTTTTTGCATGCATTTTGATTTTAAAATTCGGGACAGATCCATCCTCATTGGGCTACTGGATAGCAACTCCCTTGAGCCCTGGCAGCGGCATGTGGACACAGTCGCTGTGTCTTCCTTCCCTCTGAGGTGCTGGCCAAGTGACAAAGGAGGAAAGGTGTGTCCTCGCCCAGCATGGTTGTGCAGAGCTCCGTGTGAGGGCCCCCTGATGAGCAAGGAAGACCTCTCATCGGTGGCTGGCCTCTCAGCCAGTGGCCCAAGGCTGTGTGCTGGAGAGTGAGCACACACCTGGGAGCATGAGAGTGGCGGGCTCCAAACAGGAGGGCCAAGCATTTCCACTTCTGAGCTCAGAGCCCTATAGAGAGGAGAACCAATGAAATCCCTGAGAGAGAGGCGTCTAACTCAGTCATTCAGGGAACACTTGGTGAGCTCCTACAGCTCCAGGCACTGAGTGAGTAGGGGTAATGAGGGTGAGTCAGGAGATAAAGAGGTTGTGGCTGACTTTAAGAAACTCAAGGTTAAAAAAAAAACAAACGAGTGTTCCTAGGTCAGAATTGAGGTGTGTCGGGATAATTGGCACGAGGGAGAAAAACCCAAAGGTGGTGAGCTCATCCTCGTCTGGCAGTGCGTGTGTGTGTGCGTGTGTGTGTGTGTGTGTGTGTGTGTGTGTATACGTGTGTTGGCAGAAGTGGTCTGAGGTGTGGACCTTATCTGGTATCCCTAGACTGACCAGCAGATGGCGTGATTGCAACGGGAAAATCGGGACTGCTGGTGCTGTGGAGGAAGGGGAGTACGTGTGTTTGCGCTGCCAAAACTAAGTATCATAGACTGGGTGGCTTACACGACAGGAGCATGTCCATCTCAGTTTGAAGGCCAGACATCCAAGATCAAGGTGCCAGCAAGGCAAAGCGGGCTTCCTCTGAGGCCCCTTCTCATCCTGCAGGTGCCCATTGGCCTTTCCTGGATGGGAGTACTCACTCCTCTTCCTCCTGGAAGGATGCCAGTCTATCAAGCTAGGGCCCCATCTTTATAGTCTCATTTAACCTTAATTTCCTCCTAGAGACCCTGTCTCCAAATACCATCCTACTGGGGGTTAGGGCTTCCACAAATACGTTGTGAGGAGACACAAACATTCTGTTCATAGCACAGAGAGAGGAGAAAGAAAGACAGGGAGAGAAAGAGGGGAGAGAGGAGGAGGAGGAAGGGGAGGAGAGGCAGAGAGAGAGGAGAGAGAGAGAGAGACGGGGTGAGAGAGAGAGAGGAGAGAAAAACAAGGAGAGAGGAAAGAGACAGAAAGACAGAGAAAGACAGAAAGAGACAGAGAAAAACAGAGAGAGAGAGAGAGAGAGAGAAACAGAGAAAGAGAGAGAAAGACAGGGAAAGAGAGAGGACAGAGACAGAGAGACAAAAAGAGAGAGAGAGACAGACAGACAGAGAGAGATATAGAAAGACAGAGAGACACAGAGACAGAAAGAGACATAGAGAGAGCAAGGAGAGACAAGAAGAAAGAGAGAGAGAGAGAGAAGAAGGGGGGGAGAGGGTAGAGGGAGAGGCACTGGCTTGACATCAGGGTTCTAGTTGGCAGCCCTGCAATGACTTTGTTGTGACCTGGGGAAGTCAATTCTCCTCTGAGCTGCTCGTCCTCACCTCTGGAGGGGTGGTGGCCCACCCATACCTGCTGACCTAGCGAGAACCATGTAGCGAGCCGCTCACATTCCCATGTTCTCGCTGAGGGGTGCAGCAGCCCTACGAGGTGGGTGTCAACATCACTACCATGTTCAGGTGAGGAGGCTGAGTGAGCCAGGGAAGTGGCCCGTTGGGGTCCCACAGATGGAGTTCAAGCCCATCTTCCGAACCCGGGGTCTAACCAGCAGGGGAAAGACCCAATGCACATCCGAAGAAGACTCAACACTCCTTGGCATCGCCCATGTTGTCAAGTCGGGTTGCTTGGAAGCACCCACCAGACTCCCGAGAAAGGGCTTGTTTGATGGAGGGTCAGCAGTGAACGCAGGCCCTGGAAGTGGCCCAGGGACCTGGGCACCTGCGAAGACACTCTGTGGACACACAGCTGCCAAGCACGCTGCCCGAGAAGGGGCCTCCATCCAGCCTGATTTCGCGGGACAGCAAAGGCCACCAGCTTTGGGCACTCACTGCAGTGCGGGGCTTATGAGAAGGGGAGCTGCCCCCTGCTCGGGGACACACGAGGGACGCCTAAATCCAATAAGTTAATCTAGACTCCTAAAAACAAGATTAAGTTTTCAAATAGAGGCAGGCTCTGGCAGCTAAGACATAAATCTTTTATTTAAAATAGAGACTAAACCCATTCAAATGCAATCAGCGGTGACAGATGCAGATAGAAACAAGCTCTGATGGAACAGACACAGCGCGGGTGTGTTTGGTCTCGGTGACATATCACGAAGGGTGACCTTAAGGATGTTAGCGAAGTGTCACCAGCAGTGGGGTCTGCATCCATTTTCACGAGGCTTGTCGGCCCGCGCTGGTGCCAGGGAGCAAGGTTGTCCCGAGGACGAGTCGATGCCTGTGGAAGGCCTTGGTCCTGCTGCCACCATCTCAGCTACCACAAGAGGGCAGCGGCGGGGGGAGCCGTGCTTGGAGGAGGCATGGGAGCTGTCTAGGCTACAGGAGCAAAGTGGGAGTGCTTCCTGGTGCTGCCTGGCAGAGGGAGAAGCTCGGCGAGCCCCAAACCCCGATGGGCAGGTCTCCTCAGCAGCCTACGAGTGAACATTTCTGATGCCAGATGCGGTGCATTCCCTGTAGGAGCTCGTTTAACCCAGGCATCAAGCCCCTTTTACAGATGACAGGCTGAGGCTCCAAGAGGGGCACATGACCACCCTGAGTGGCATAGCAAGTTAGGGACAGAGCAGAGACAGCCTGTGGCTGCTGGCTCCGGCATGCGCGCATCTCCCTTTGATGCTCCAAGACCCACAGGCACCAAGAGGTACCGGTGGCCTTGTGAGAAACACTGGCCCCTCCATTGCTCCAATGCAGACAGAGAGTGTGATTTCTCCCAAATAGCATTCCCTCTTGCAAGTTTTTAGATGCTTGCTGCCTGCCCTTTGCACAGCAGCACAAACTTAGTCCCCACCATAAACATCCATCCCTTGAGGACAAGGGTTTCCAAGTGGATAATCCATGAATCCACATCCAAGAAAATGATTAATAGGGTGCAGCAAACAAAATGGACCCCCATAAAAACAGCACTTTAGTTAAGTGAATCCAGGAAACACTGCCTACTCTAACCTCGTCCAGAGAATCACGAAGCACGTGAGATTATTGGAGGCTCTGAGAAGTCTTGCAGAAAAGAATTGCATCTAACCTTGTTAGCCTAGCACTTCTCCAGCACATTGGGACATGAAAACGTTTTTGTTTCTCTTACTGGACATATCAACTTATGTTCCAAGGAACCCACTTTGGGACACAATCTGAGACTGTCATTTCGAGTTGGCCTACAGCCTCCCACTTCTCTGGAATGCACCTCATGGTGCATGGCATTTCACCACTCAGTACTTGGAGCTGTTAGATGCCAGAGGAGCATCTAACAGCTCTTGGTCCTTTTAGGATCCATCTCCCTGGTAGTCTGATGAAAGTTGTGGATTTTTTCCTGAGTGCAGGGGGAAGGCACTCATGGCATTTGTTCATGTGCACAGACTGTGGAATGCAGGTTTGAGGGTTCCTGGGTCCTGTGCTACTCTGAGGCCGTGAACCCTGCGGTAAATTGCCATCAGTAATGCACTTGGTGCCATTGGCAGTGAAGACCTGGGCCTTGGTGGGATGGGGGTTGGGCAGGCCTGCTGCGGGGAGGACTGCCAAGGGGGTCTGAGTAAAGAGGTTGTATGTGCCTGGCTTTCTGACAAAGGAAGTGTGAGGAGTCATGTCAATCGCCTGCATTCAAAAGGGCATCTCCCAGGGCCTGGGGTGCAGCTGGCAACTTTGAGCGATGTGGAGAGCAGGTCCGATGGATTGTTCTTCCCACGGCCCCGTGGGCAGCTCAAGCACAGGCTCCCATGCCCTTTGAGCCTCCCCACAACCTAGTGTAGAATTCTGTGCCAAGGCTTGCCCAGCTCCCATTCTCTGCCCCCTTCTTCTGGGAAGAGCACCCCCATTGTCCTTGGGGAACCACCGCACCTAGCTCAAGTGTACTGTATGGACTGGATCTCACCCCAGATCCAGGGGTGGACTCATGACTCCAACCTGGACAGTCAGAAGGTCGCCTTTTTTGGCCACAGGGGTTCGTTCAGGGACAGGCAGGGGATCCAAGTCAAGGCATTCAGTATTGGAGGATACGTTACAGGATGGTGCTGAGAAAGAGATGTTCTCTCTGGGCTGCTGATGAAAAGATGTGCCTGAAAACATGAAACCAACCATGCTGCCCATTGAAAGAGGACTGGATTTAAAAAAAAAGTGGCACACATACACAAATGGAATATTATGCAGTCATAAATAAGGACAAAATTATGAATTTCACAGCAACTTGGATGGACTTAGAGTCTACAATACTGAGTGATCTATCACAGAAACGAAGTGAGTACCACATGTTCTCACTCATAAGTAGACCCTGAACAATTATCATAATACTATAAGAAAGGGATTGGCAGTAGTGGGAAACTACTGGGGGGTGAGGGGCACACCTCATCAACAAGGGTACCTGCATAATGACCATTTGTATACCTAGCCCTGAACTGTACCCCACATTTTTTAAATTAGCAATTAAAAAAAAAGAAAAAAAAAAAAGATGTGCCTGGAGTTGCCAGCAGCTATGCTGGTCCATGGGGGATCCTGTCTGAAAATGAACCTTCCATGGAGGAGGTCCCAGGTGGGAGATGGAGAGCTAGGGTGTCCTGATGGCACTGCTGAGCCTGCTTCCAGCTGTGCCTGCAAGTGGGCCTGCCTGGCACACTGCCACAAGCCAGTACAGTTTCTCTCTTGCCTAAGACCACATGGGCTAGACTTCTGACACTTGCAGCTGCAAGAATCCTAATCACCCTGTGTGCCTGGTTGCTGAGTTAGAATCTCTGATGACATGAGCTCTATCTGTATTGGTATTCTCCTGGGAAATCCGGTGATCTCACAGCTCAAGTTTGTGATCATTCCACTGATGTTATGCCATGGAGGAGGCATGAAGCCCAGCTGTGGGATCCAAGATTATACTATAGGTGGAGATGGCTCAGGTCTGCTGCAGCCAAGTTGCTTTCATGATTGGTCCTTAACTTATTCCCACGCTCCAGCTCTCAAATGGAACTAACACCTATTGTGACTGTGGTAACAACTCAGCTTTGTACAGGAAGGAGACATGGCTCGGTGTTCACCAAAACTCACCTCCTCATCTCTCTGTACTTGCAGCTGGATTACACTTCCACCCTCTTGGATGAGTGGAAGTGAGTGTGCCAGTTCCAGGCGTGGCTCACAGAAATCTCCCTGGGTATTGGTTGTGAGTTTTTTCTCTTCTGTATTGATGCAGATACACATAGTGACCTTAGAAGCCATATGAGAGGTGGCAGAACATAAGGAGAAGGGGCTCTGGTATCATCAGCATACTCTTGGAGGGAAGCCTCATGACCACCTGGAGTCCCTGGCTGGGGCTTGACACAGTGAGAAGCAAATGTCTGCAGTGTTACACAGCTGAGGTTGGAGTTTTTTCCTTAATAGCAAATTTTTATGAATTTCAGATGTTTTTTCCATCTACTGACTCAGAACCTTATGCAAACTCTGGGTGGCAGTCTGGGAATGGCATTTGACAGATAACAATGCTTATCCTCTTATGCAGTTGGCGGGAGGACAAAAAATGGTTCTAAAAAGAGCAGTTTGATACAGATGTAAAGAGATTATTCTGATGTGTCCTTCCTTGGTGTGGGCCCCCATCCTATCATGCAGGCATCTCAGAGGACATATGGCTTTCCTGAAGCCCAGCACCCATCTTTCCACTCTCTCTGCCCCCCATCTCGTCCATCGTGAAGACGCTAGGGCGCTACCTCTGTCCGTGGTGCTGAACCGGTGATATTTGCAGAGTGGAGAGGTGGAATGAGTCAGGGCATTAGGCAGAGCTGGACTTTCCTCTAAACATATGTTCCCTTGGATGGTCTTTCAACCTCTCCAAATGTCAATTTTACTATCTGTAAAAAGGGAAAATTACACCTCCTTCATGGGATTGTTGTGAAGATCAAATAATATGGAGAAACTATTGATGTAGTTGGTGATTTTTTCCCATCTTCTTTCCTTTCTTTTTAAACTGAACCTCCTCCTTCTCCTCCCTACAGTAGCAGGTAAACTGATGACAATTCCATACATATAGGTAATGCTGACTTCAAGGGCTAGATCTCTCATCCATAGAGGTTTGAGCAAATTGAGAGAAAAAGCACACACAGATTATTGAACAAGGGTCCTCAATCCTGGGCCACAGACTGGTACCAGTCAGTGGCCTGTTAGGAGCAGGGTCACACAACAGGAGGTGAGTGGCAGGTGAACAAGTGAAACTTCATCCGTATTTACACCTGCTCCCCATTGCTCACATTACCGCCTGAGCTCTGCCTCCTGTCAGATCAACAGCAGCATTATATTCTCATAGGAGCGTGAGCCCTGTTGTGAACTGCACATGTGATGGATCTAGGTTGTGTGCTCCTTATGAGAATTGAATGCCTGATGATCTGAGGTGGAGCTGAGGCGGTAATGCTAGTGCTGGGGGGTGGCTGCAAATACAGATTAACATTAGCAGTGAGGCTTGACTGCAAAGAGACCATGATAAATCAATTGCTTTTGAACTCATATCAAAACCCTATCAGTGAGTGACAAGTGAGTTGATGCACCTCAATTGTACAGCTGCATCTGGTGGCAGGCTTTAAATCAGAATCTGACACTTATTTTAGCCCATGCATGGCCCACCCTTTATTTTATTTACCCCTTCTGTTTGTGCCACTTTTTAAAAATAGTAAGTTGTATAATTATTTCATTATATATCACAATGGAACAATAAAGTGCACACTAAATACGTTCTTGAATCACCCCAAAACAATCCATCCCCCTTCCCACAGTTCGTGGAAAAACTGTCTTCTACGAAACTAGTCCCTGACGCCAAAAAGGTTGGGGACCACTGTTCTAGACAGATTATCCCTCAAGAGTCTAGCTGCCATAGGCTGCAGGGCATTCCAGAATATTCTAAGAGTTTAAAGGGAAGTTGAAGCTCGAGAAAAAAATATGGTGTTTTTTTTTTTGTCCCTCAGGCGGGTAAGGGGTGGTAGCTCAGGGGTTTCCAACCCTGTAGAACAAGGACGTTTTTAAAAGTATTCTCACCACTTGTTGATCCCCATCCTTGTAAAGATTTTGTCAACTAAACACACTGCACTTATTAAGGAATAACAAATTCATTTCCCTAATTTTATTAATAAAAGACATTTAGAAATGATTGTGCAATAAAAACAGTATTAAACTTCCCAGTTTAATGAGGTGGCTGATGCTTTAGTTAGTCAGTGTGGCCTCATTATCTGCTAATGCGTGGATTCCCTTAGGTTTTCTGAATTTTTGCCAAGAATTCACAGACTCCAGTGCTACTTCTGTGGACCTCAGAGAAGGCGTCATTCTGTTCAGTGGGCTCTCAAGACCCTTCCAGCTTTGACCTGAGTCTTGTGAGCTCTGATGGATGGAGAGGGGTGGATTGGAACCATAGAGACATCCCCTGGTGTTTGGTTGAACTCACACCCGGGAGATAGAATTCATAATCTCCTAATTTTCACTATTCCCTCCATGGTGAATGAAGGATCAGGAGTATCAGGAGGCATTCTGAGTGTGTGTGCGCACACACACGTGTGTGTAACTGGAAGGTTGGTTTATCAATGAAAAATATGACTGCCACGCTCTCTCTGTTGCACATGACGTGGAAAACCAATCTGAAATCAGAACAAGTGCCCGGAGGGCACAGAACCAGAGCCACAGAGTTAGTTGGAGAGTCTTAGTGACACTGTCTTCAACCACAATGGCTGCTGGGATGAAACTTCCCAAGGATTTCATTCAGGATTCATTCTCACTCAGGAGTCAAGAGTCACTCTGTCCCAGGAGATGCTGGAAGCTATCCCACTCACACTTTGCCTTTGGGCTCTGTTCCCCTCATATGTCCTGCCAGCAGACCACCCCCTGAGACACTGAAGCTGCTGCCCTTCTTAGCTGCCTCTGGGGGGGACACTTTGGGCAGGCACAGCATTGGCTCAGGGACAGCAGGCCCCTTCCTCATGCTGTTGGCCTCCTTTTAGGGTAGCTTTTTGGTGTGTGTCAGCCTCACAAGTGCCACCCTCAAGTTTGGATGATGGTCATAGACAGCTAGACAGAGACTAGAAGCCATGTCAGTCCTGGGGCAGTGAGGGATGTCAGTCATTTATATGAAGGGCTGGGCACGCCTGTTCCTCCCATCTCCACCAAGGACAGAATGAGAGAACTGAGGGGCAGAGAATGGGAAAATCAAAGCCTGCTTGGAGGACACTGCCTACTGCCTGCAAGTGACTTCTGCATCTTACACTCAGATCCGCCTGTGATGCCTAGACCTTCAGTGAGGACTTGCTGAATGCTGCCTCACTTCTTGAAGGATTTGGGATAGTTTGTACAAAGAATACACAAAGCAAGGTAGAGTAAATAGGTGAGTGAGCCAAGACAAAAATAAATTAAGAGCAGGAAGATAAAATAAGACCAGAGATGAGGGTAGCATTGAAGATACCTGCCATTAAGCCCAGGCAGTCATCTGCAGCAGCCTGGAAATTTGCATCTGAGTCTCCCAGTAGCCAAAGCATAGATGAAAACATGATTGGTTTTAGAATTAC
This sequence comes from Tarsius wallacei, assembly GCA_963574415.1. Lineage (NCBI taxonomy): Eukaryota > Metazoa > Chordata > Mammalia > Primates > Tarsiidae > Tarsius > Tarsius wallacei. The sequence continues at coordinate 94,473 of CAUYQG010064088.1, forward strand.
AGTGTAGCATGGCAGGTCCCTTGAGAAGGGATTTCACAGAGCGTTTCTGTGGGCATACAGAAGAAAGGCCCCTCGCCTGGCTCAGAGAGTTTGGGACGGCTCTCTGGAGGAGATGATACCCAAACAGGGGGCTCTTTTTCTTCCAGGGACTTTTGGCACAAAAATAATTGACCTGCTGGGCTCCACAGAGTAGTCCCTGTGAAGGCTGGGGCAGACTGCCTGATGTGTGGCCACTTCCAGGCGAGAAGCTTTCAGAATCATCATTATATTAACTATCTATTGACACGTAACAAATCACCCCACAACCTAGGGGCCTGAATACAGAGTAAACATTGACAATCTCACCGTCTCTGTGGGTCAGGAATCCAGCAGCTATGTGACTGAGTGGTTCCAGCCTAGGCTCTCTTGTGAGCCTGCAGATGAGATGCTAGCAAGAGTTCTGTCTTCAGGGCGTGCCTGGGCTGGGGGACCCACCCCCACACTGGCCTCACAGAGCTGGCTGTGGACAGGAGGCTGTGGACAGACTCTCCCACAGGGCCACAGGGGGTCCTCACAACATGACAGCAGCCTTCCCCCAGTGAGAGTCTTGCGGAAGTCACAACAGCTTTCATGACCACATCTGGAAAGTCACACTGTCGTTTCCATAATCTCTTGCTAGTACATGGATCAAGCCTGTTGAACCTGAGGGGGTGTGAATACAAGGGATCACTGGAGGTCATCTTGAAGGGTGATACAATAAAAAGTTAATAATAATAAATGATAAAAGTAACAACCACAGCTAATAGGCACTGGGAATCCAGGCACTGAGCCAACTCTTGCTTGTATAACCCTCACTGAATCCTCCCAACAACTTATGGTTTTGGGTGCCATTATCAGTCCTACAATATAGATGAAGAAATGAAGGCTCAGAAAGCTTGTGTGAGTGGCCCAAGATCACACAGCAAATAAGGGGTGAACTGATGGCTTTATGAGTCCAGAGCCCATTCTCTTGATGGTAGCCCTGTACTGCCTCTCTAAGATGTCTTTCCCCCCAACCCTCGAGACACAGCTTCCCCTAGTCCTTGCTGAGAAAGCTAAGCCAGAGGACCCAAGAAGCTGGGGCAGGAGGGACCATCTCCCGAGGGTGGGGCTCCCCTGGCAAAGGATTTATTCTCCTAAGGAGGAAGTATCTCGACTTGTGAGCTGCCTGGGTGAAGGACACGTCTGTCCTTTTCAGTTACTCTTTCTCCACACTATTACTCTAGCTGCCACAGAGAAGCAAATTTCTTTCCTATTTCTTCAGTGGCAACAAACATATCTGCTGCCAGTGAAGACATGCTGTGTGGTTTGCTGGGAACCTGAGACCCTACCTTCCTGTAGCCCTGTGGCTGCCATGGCCCGGGTGCTCAGCAGAGGCACAGTGCGGCCTCCTGGCTCAGGATAAGGATCTCCCAGAAGGGTTGAAGCTGGCAGGACCTCATAGGACCCACTGAGATCTCTTAACTTTAAACCTGCTCCCAAGACTCCACCCTCCTCCTTCACACCCACCCCTGGCCGTAGCCCAGGTATCCTGGGTGACTTGCTGCACCCTGTCCCGTGTTGCTCCTCCCAGAGGAACCATGTCTTCACCCCCACCCCTCCGCCACCCCCAGGGCCATTATCCCCTGATCCTTCCAGGCCCTCATGTCTCTCAGCTTGGTGTTGCTGTCCACTGGTTCCTCCTTGGCTGTGTCCCCTCTACCTTAGGTCTCAGGCCATGTTGATTTGCAGGCTGTCTCCTTTTTTTTAAAAAAAGCAAGGTGCCTTGGCTCAGATCTTAGGAGACTGCAGATTCCTCCTCACCTTCTTTGCGCATTGCAGGGTCCATTTCTAGTCTCTACTCAAGGACCTGCTGGGGTGAGAATGCTAATTTATCTGAGTGGAAATGTGCGACATCACCCTGATCACCCTGATGAAGGTGCTGGAACTCTGAGCTGCACTTAGAACGAAACCCAAACCCCATGACAAAGTGTGGCCCGGCCTGGCCCGGGCCAACAAAACCTCACCATCCACCACCTTCCCATTGTCCACCGGTCTCCAGTCAACCACTTTGATTCTGGCTCTGGCTCCTGCCCAGGGCCCTGGCCCCCCCACACCCCCGCTGGAGCAGGCTTCCCTGCATTTCTGCAGGCTGGCTCCTTCTCACTGGCTCCTTCTTGCAGCCTGGGTCAGCTCCCCCCTCTTTGACTCTGCATGTTCCACTCATGTCTCTCTCATAGTACTTATCAATTTCAGAAGTCATCTTTTTTTTTTTTTGAGTCACCCAGGCTGGAGTGCAGTGGCACACACATGGCTACTGTAGCCTCAACCTGCGGAACTCAGGCGAACCTTCTGCCTCAGCCTTCCAAGTAGCTGAAACCACAGGCACATGCCACCAAGCCCAGCTAATTTTTTTTTTTTAATTTATTGTAGAGATGAGGTCTTGTCAAGTTGCCCTGGCTGGTTTTGAACCCCTGGACTCAGGCAATCTTCTTGTCTTGGGCTCCCAAAGTGCTGGAACTACAGGCCTGACCCACTGCACCGGGCAGAAGTCATCCTTTTAAACATTAGTTTCATTTTATTATCTTTATCTTCCAGTAGGATGTAAGCTCTGTGTGAACTGGATCTTGCCCATCTTGCTGGTTGCTGTTCTTAGAGCCTCAAAAAGTGCTGGGCACACAAGACATTCCTACTTCATGTTTGCTGGATGGATGACAGTGAGTGGTCACACACAGATACCCACAGGCAGATGTCAGTCTTTGTCTGGGTAAGGGAAAGTGTCTTGCCTTTAGCATGGAACACTTAGTAAATGAAATGGATTAAAGAGCCCCTTGCCCACTAGATTATCTGCCTTTTAAGAAGACAGACTGGCCGGGTGCAGTGGCTCACGCCTGTAATCCCAGCACTTTGGGAGGCCGAGATGAGGGGATTGCCTGAGCCCGCGGGTTTGAGAACAGCCTGGGCAACTTGGCGAGACCTCATCTCTACAATAAATCAAAAAGTTAGCTGGGCATGGTAGTGTGCACTTGTAATTCTGACTACTTGGAGGGCTGAGGTGGAAGGATCACTTGAGCCCAGCGCGTTGACGCTGGAGTGGCCGTAAGCTTGCTACTGCACTCCAGCCTGGGCGACAGAGTGAGACTCCAACTCAAAAAAAAAAAAAAAAAAAAGAAGACAGACTTCCCCGCAACTGCTTGCTTGTTGAATTGAACAGAATCCTTTGAAACTGCTATAGACAACAGTGGTAATTGAGGAAGCAGGGTCTGCTGGGTCCTTCACCTGTGACTTGCTGGAGAAGTCACACCTGGAGTTCTCATTCTCAGCTGTGGGTTCTGGATCATGTGAGCGCAAAGGTCACACCTCCCACAGCAGATGTGTTGATGGGAAATGGGGCACGTCTGCCTCAGACGCCTGTGTCAGAGGAGCGGCACGGCATCCTTCTGACACTTGAAAATTGCGAATACGAAGGCTCCTTCTCACCTGTCAGCTGTCCAGGCCTCCCTGCACCGATGGATTCCAGGCTTCATCCCCTGAGATGAGTTCCCACTGTCCAGGGCCAGCCAATGGACATCTTTGAGATCCCACAGCAGGCACAGTGACACAGGTGTCCTGAGCACTTGGATTTTGTGTATTATCAGAATTCTTTCAGTTACAGGTGATTCTAGAAAGGGGCTATGTTGCTTCAAGCACTGAAAAGCTGTTGGGTAGAAGTTGCTTCAGGCATGGCTGGATTGGGGGCCTCTGTGTGTCTCTGCTTAGTTTATTATTATGGACTCTCCCCATGTGGGAACTGCGGGGGGCGGGGGGTCAAGGTGGTCCCTGGAAGTCTCAGACTCACCTGCTTCATGTAATTGTCCAGACCTTTCCCTCACTCCATTTTAGCCATCCCTCCCCACTTCCTTAAGTAAACCAGGCACCCTTCTGCCTTAGGGAACCTGCTGTGCTTATTCCAAGAGCTCAGATAACCCCAGCCTGCCCCTCTCCAGAGTGATGGTGCATCCCCTGACCTCCTGGAAGATTGTGCTCATGTTTGCTACCCAGCCCTGACCAGCCTGTCTAAAACTGGAATCCTTCTCCTGGGCACACTCAGTCCTCCTTACCTTGCCTGCTGCCACACAGTAAGTGTCGCCTTCTGGCTTACTCGACATGGTACTTGTTTACTCTCTCTGTTGCCTGTTGCCCACCAGAATGTCTGTTTTGTTCACCGATGTATCCCAAGAACCTTCTAGCATCCTGTCACAAAGCCATCACTTGGCTTGCTGGATGAATGAATGCAGCAGAAAGAGAAATTCAACATCCAGAGACTGGAGATGCAGTGGTGAATAAAACAAACAACAAAAACTCCACACTTGGGACTTTACTTTCAGTGGAGAAGGCAGAAAAGAAGTGAGATTTAAAAAAAAAATTTATTTTAAAAATGTGGGGTAGAATTCTGGGTTAGGTTTACAAATGGTCATCGTACAGGTAAAGTTTGGGCCTCACTTTGGTCCCCCACGTCACCTGGTACCCTTATAGGAAGTGAGATCTTAAAGTACTGAATACACAGAGATTCGGGTGGCAGTGAGCGCTGGGCAGACACTGGCTCAGTCAAGGAGCCCATCCCCTGCCACATGCCAAGAACCCAACAAGGACAGGACTGTTCTTCCATTGTTTCCACTGTATTCTTTCTGGGGCAGGGGAGGACAAGCACACTGCTAACAGCTGTAATAAAGTTCCTTTCGATTTGTTCTCCAGTTGTGTTTGCTTTTATTTTCACTCTCTTCTCAGTTCAGGAGTGGTGGGTGTGGGGATCCCTTGCCAACCCACCACTCCCTTGACACCTCCCACTCATGTGATTTAAGCAGAGGAGTATGCGGTTGGCTGGGAGCGGCTAGAGTTTGGAGCCAGCTGCTGCATGATGAAGAAGCAACCAAACCAATAAGCGGGCATTGATCCTCATTGGCGTTGACGCCTTTTTGTATTTACACAGGTATCTTATCAAAATCTGCCTGGGGGGAATGTCCATCTTCATATTGACTTAAAATCGAGGATATTACAGGGTGGGCATTCTGTCTATACAGTGTGGGCCCCCGCATACAAATGTAGATGCATAATCAATAGTTTATCATTGAATTATGACCTGGCTTTCCATGCTTTGCAAAAAGAACATGGAGATGAAGAATGAAGTGCAGTAGCAATCCTGAAATGCCAAGTTTTTTTCCATTTCACTAAGGGCTGGGCCTCCCCTTGGCCATTCTGTGCAGGCAGCTGGAAAGGTCTCTCTGGCTGCAGGCAGGATGTGTGGAAGTGTCTGCAGGCCAAAGCTGCCCAGGCTGCACCATTGCTTAAGAGTGAACTACCTAAATGGAACATACGTCCTGTGCCCACCTTGCTGGTGCCCACCCAGATCTCTTTGGACCCTTTTCATGGCTTCTGTGCTGTCTGCTGCTGACTTCACTCTACTGGTGCCTCCAGTTGTCGGGGTGCTGCTCTTGGGGATGTGCCTGGAGCTCCTGAAGAGGGGGATGAGGAAAGCCCAGCTCCTGGGTCTCAGATGGGACAGTTCTGAGGAGTAACTGACATCCTGAGCTCCCTGGGGATCTGGTGGGAGCTACCCTCAAGGGTCTTTGTTTAATGAATCTCCCGTACTTGCCCCCCCCATTCTATTTCTGCTACCCTCTTACTGTCCCCTGAGAGCATTTCCTTAATAAAACACATGCACTTGAAGCCCTGTCTCCAAGTCTGCCCTGGGAAATCTGACTTAGGACATACATTCACTCTACAGATGTTTGTTGGGTTCCTACCATGTGCAATGCCCTGTGGTGGAAGTGAGGGGTGGAGCTGTGGGAGAAGCAGATATGGCTCACATCTTCATGCCAGTTTGGGTGTTTTGGGCTATAAAAGCAGATAGTCAGTGTTGCATCATCTCACATTGTGGGAAATCAGAGGGCCCAGGACAGGCTGAAGCTCAGTGGTATCCGTAGGGCCCAGTTCTTTCCATGCCTTGTCTCGGCTGTATGTAGGCTGGCTTCCTCCTCAGGCTGGGGGTATGTGACTGCATCAACTATAGGCATCACATCCAGAAACATCAACATCCAGGGAAAGAGGAGAGACTTTCTTTCCTTGTGGCTTTCTTTTTAAGGCAAGGGCACTTTCCCTAGAAGGCCCTCCCTGCCCAGCAGAATAATCTCTGTTTCACTGGCCTGAAGTGGGTCCCCTGTTCCTTTCCGGGACATCCTGATGAGAGGATGGGTCACTCAGGTCCACCCCGGACCTGGGAGTTGGGTGGTTTCTCTGAGGCTTGCGGAATGCTTGAGGGGGTAGAAACAGAATACAACTGGGATTCTGTTAGGAAGGGGAGGGACTTTGCTGCTGAGAGGGGAAGCCTGTGCTCTGCCCCTTCATCTCTCCACCCTCTCCGTCTCTTCGTGGCATATCCCTCTGACTACAGTCAGACACTCTGTTCTCTGTTGGTGTGATTTGGTCTGTCTCCCCACCACATGGCAGCTCCCCAAAGGCAGCAACTGTCTGTCTTGCTCAGCCAGTGACCACTGATTAGGATTAGCATTAGCACAACGCCATGTGGATAATTATGCTCAGTGAATAAATGAATAGTAATATGAAGGCAATGAATGAATGGGTGAATGAATGAATGAACATATGGGGCTTGAAAAGTAGACATGAAGAGGAGGTTGGAATGGCACTTGCCATCCTCCCCTGTGGGTGGTGTCCTGTGAGGATGGTGGGGGCAAGGGGCCCCTCCTGGCCAAGGGAGTCCAAGGATAAGGCAGGAGGGGCCTCCTTCTTCCTGAGCAGTGAGAGCGGAAGCTTGGAGTCAGGAAGACCTGGGCTCTGCCTTGGCTCTGACACCATCTGTGACTTGAGTCACTCCTCTCTCTGAGCTTTCCCACCTTCTCTCGAGACACTATGGGGACTCAGTCGCTGAACTGTCTGTGGAGCACTTGATCCAAGAGGATGCTGGGGATGTGGGAGGAAAAGCATGGGTGTTAGGAGGTGTTTACGGGGATTCCACTGCAGGACTTAGGTCAGGGTCTCAAGCTGAGGTCTGAAGGATGCACAAGCACACACAGGCAGCTGGGGGTAGGACTGAGAGGCAGAGCATCCAGGTAGAGAAGAAAGCAAGCTTGGAGGCCCTAGGTGGGACTGGGCTTGCTCTAGGAAAACAAGGCTGGTATGGTTGGAACTTGGGGTGGGGTGGGGAGCATAGTATGAGAGGAGACAGCGAGGTCAGCAGGGTCCATGTTGAGGGGGCTGCAGATACCACAGCATACCTTTTACTTGATGGTACAAGGTCAAGTGCTTTGAATTTTATTCCGAGGGAGTGGGCACTGCTGTAGGGATCTGGTTGGAGCTGCAGCCTGGTGAGATTCTACTGTTGAGTGCAGGGGATGCTCAGCCAGTGGTCCAGGTGAGGGGCTGCTGTGTTTTCCCAGCGAGAGGTGGGGTGGTTTGGATCAGTGCAGCAACAACGCTGAAGGAGAGAATGCACTGATTTGAGAGGTGCTGGGAGGCAGATCTGGTAGCTGAGGAGAGTCAGAGAGTCTGCCCTTGCTGGCTTCAAGGACACTTGTTCTCACCTGCTTATTGAGCAGTGTCAACCAGATTCTCCCCATCCAGAAGGACAGATCCAAGGGTTTGCAAAGGGAAGCTTGCTTCTACTCTGGGCCCTGGGAATGAGAGAATCAAGCATAATGCAGTTAAGAAATACCATGTAATCAATCACGCTGGCTTAAATGAAATGCAATGTCCAAACGTGTTGCTTGGCATTTTCCCACACCGAACAGAGCCCCAGTGGGTCACCAGCATAACTACAGCACCACTATTTGAAGCTGGTAAAGGAATTCTTATTATTCTTGGTGGGTGGGGAATTCAGAGGGGGAAAAATATAGGGGAAGTGTTTAGGGGCCTAAGTTCTAGAAAAACAAACATGCTGGTCAAAATGGACAGTACTGTCATGGAAAGTATGTGGAATTTGGAGTTGGAAGGACTGCATTTGAATCTCAGACATGTTACTTATTAGCTGTGTGATCTTGGTGAGAAAATCAACCAGGGAGGAAAAATCAACCAGGTGGTCTATAGGTCTTAACAGGAAAGGTGACAGAGGGCAGGATCTCCAGGACCTTGGGCCAAGAGGCCTCAGCAGGGAAGAAGAAACTTCTCTCCCTGGTGTCTCTCCCTCTCCTCCCAGCACCTCCCACAGGTTGAACTCAAACTGAAGTCCAAGAGCAGAGCCCAGCAATAAAGCCCAGGGATCGGCCTTCCAGGGCCTGGATCAGGGAGCAGGGTGCAGAGGGCCTGCAGGGCAACCCGAGAACACCAGCACTCCTCCTTCCCCAGGGCTTATGTGCCAGATTTCCATTTTTCCAGCCTCCCTTAAAGCTAAGCAATAGGAAAGTGGTGCTACCTGGGCAGCCCTTCTCTTGTAAAGTGAAGTCTATGGCTGGATCTGGAAAGTATTTTCCTTTCACTAGAGAACAGTGTGTGAGGAGATGCCATCCCTCCTTCCCTGATGCTGGATATTATCCTGTGAGGACCTGATGTCAGGTGCTATTGCAGCCATCCTGCCATCAAGAGGATGGAAGAGCAGCCACTAAGAGCCCTGACACTGTTGGGCAGCAGAGCCCACCCTGGAACACCTGCCACCAGACTTTCTGTCACAAGAGAACGTATTTCATGTCGCATGCCCTGTGTGGCTAGGCATCTTGTCTCTTGTTGCCACTAGAGTCCTGATGCAGAGATCAAGGTCAAGGTGATCTCCCTGTCTCATTTCTCTTAGTCATACCCTCCTCCTGACATTCTAGATTTTCTACTCTGATAGTGGCAAGAAAAAAAGAAAAAGAAGACAAGAAAGTGGGTAACAAGGAAGAGAAAAGCTCTGTGGGGAATTCCGTTGTGCAAGAGGAGGCACGTGTGGAAATACGCTTCATGTTTGTCAACAGAAACATGGGCACCCAATGACGGGTTTAGGAGATGGTGCCTTACCTGCGGAGCTAACGTTTCTGGTGCCCTTCTGGATGCCCCTGGTTCCGGTCCCAGCTTATGCGCCCATCTCTCAGCTTCTGCATGCTGGGCACTAACAGCTGCCCCAGGAACTCCAGGGTTGCTCTTTCTTGGGCCCTGGAGCTGCAGCAATTCACATGGAGAACAAAGTCCTCAGGTTTCTTTGTCCCAGGCAGGACACACCCTGAGGTATAATTCATGCCTCAAGCCCCACGTGGGTTAAGGCTGAGTCTGAGATTCCATCTCCACCTCAGCCTGACCTAGCTTCTTCCCCTGCCCTCCCCTGCTTCCCCATTCTTCTCCTGATCTGTCCCAGAGCTCTGTAGGAGATGCAGGCATGGTCCATGTGGGAAAAGTCTCCAGGCGGCCTTTGCACTGGAAGACCTGCCCACAGCCCCTCAATCCCTGCACAGAAGCAACCCCCTCCGGCCCCCATGGGCTCTCCCTTAAGGTAGAGCTTAAAAGACCACTACTGCCCTGTGCTGACTCTTTGGATTTACGTCCTTGGCAAGTGGCTTTCCTCACCACAATGTCATTAACTTGAGGAGGGACCTGAAAGCCAGGTATTTACAGGAAAGTGATGTCTGAATCCTCCAGTTTCCATGTCCTCCCTGAGCTCTTTCTGAAGGGCAAGAAACAGCCAGAAAGTCAGCCAAAGGAAGGGGTCATTGCCTGGACACAGTCTTATTTTCTCCACTAAAGCTTCTCCCTCTATGAGTCCTTGCCCTTTGTTGATCCCAGGACGTGCCAAGACCTTGAGTTTGGCAGAGAGTGCTCCCAGGGTTACTTCCCTTCTAACTCATGTCAGTCACTGATCTGGGACTACAACAGTGATTTCTACCCCAGCTGTACATTGGATTCACGTGGGATCTTTTCTAAAACCCACCTCCCCTCCTCCCCCAGGAATCTCAGGGCATGGGACTCAGGCATCATTTTGAGTACCCCAGGTGACTCCATATGTAGCTGGGGCTGAGAACTGTCACTTCCTAGGAAGGGCATGTTCTGGGGAAGCACCTGTGTCGCCGTCTTCTTGAGGCCTGGTCCTGATGTTCATTTCTCCATGAGGGGCTGCTAGGTCCTCATGACTCCCCTCCCACTGCTCTCTTGGGTCCATCTCCTCCATTTTTTTAATTTCAAAATTCAAGTAGATGGCTTTTCCAAAGCTGTGAACATTTCTGAAGCTCATCCTTAACTGTCGGTATCTGTAAAGTCCAAGGAGGCAAAGTCAGCAGGACAGACGTTTGGAGAGATGTGTAACTGCTCCTCCCAGCGCCAAGGCGTTCATCTGAATCCATCCTGTGGACAGAAGCTTCTGCCTCCTTGTTGCAGGGGCGGAGTATGTATTGGAGTAAGCAAGACACTCGCGTACTGATTTTCTTAGAACACGTTAGCTTACGTTTGTAAAGTGTTTGCTTTTTAAAAAAATTATCGTTTTCATTTGACAAAAGACATAATTTTCCAAGGCACAGGCAGAAGTACCACTTTAATTAATAATTTGGCCCTTATGAAATAATTCTCATTTTTCTATTCTTTTCACCTGTATTTAGGGAGGAGGGGAGCAAAGCCTGATCTTTGAATGAATAACATAAACGTCAATTAATTACCCAGAAAGATATGACTTTTTCCCAGTTTAAAAACTGGAATGCCTACTGTCAAAGGCATGGGCAGTCTGGGGGACAGTGATTCAGATCACCTTCACCACGGTGGGATCTTTTGACTTATTGAATAGTTTTAGAGGACGTGTTAACTCTCTTCCCTGATGGTTAGAGATTCTGACATATTGAATAGTTTTAGAGGATGTGTTAACTCTCTTCCCTGATGGTTACCCTGCAGATTCTCTCTCTCTCTCTCTTTTTTTACCTTTTTCTCATGCCTGCCAATTAAGAAAGATACTAGGTTTTAATTAAAATTCTTTATTTAACTAAGTATATAATATCCAATTCCTGGCTTATATAGAAAAATAAAATTATTTGTTTGACCCCATGTAGGAAATATAATCATTTAATGAGTGGTTTTGCCATTTTAAAAATCAGGGTTTTTTTTTTTTTTTTTCCAGTGGATGATCAATAGACGCAGCACTCAACTACTGTACAACACTGGGTCATTTAGCCTCCCGAGTCCTAAAATACACTTCTTTCTGAGTTGTAGTTACACACCGAAGAGAATGTCACCACTTCCAGCTCACACCTGCCAGCTGTTATCATGGCTTTTGTCCCGTTGCTCTGTGGACTTGCTCCTTCTGCATCCATCCTTCCACAAGAGCAGTGGGTCTCAACCCTGGCTGCCCATGAGCAGCACTTGGGGCTTACAAGCATATGGATGTGTAAGACCCAGACCCAGAGGTTCAATCCACTTGTCCTGGGATGGGTCTGGACATAGGTATATGACAATGGACCCTACGGTGATTCTAATGTGGTGGTGGGTTTTGGAACCAATGCTCTTGACTGTCGGCTCCTCCTGATAGCTGGGGCAACACTGTCTCCTTCATCTGGTTTCCCCAGCACCTGCTACAGAGGCTAGCAATGATAGATACTAAAAAATCTGCTATGAATTACATACTGAATACACCTGGAATGAGCTCGCCATCCTGGTACCATCACACTGCAATATTTCCCTCTTCTGACGTATTTCCCAGATGCTATGGATGAAGCAAGGACTCAGACTAACAAGTTTAAAGAGACAGGATTGCTGTAATACCAATGTGGTATGGTTCACCCTGGGCTCACGTTCCATTATTTGTTAATATCAAAGACAATACCATAGCATTTAGTCAGTAAAAGCAAGTCAATATGTTGAAATGTTACATTATTGAGAAATGCACAGCAAGACGTTGTAGACACATGAAGCAAAATAGCACAGATATCAATGTTACCTAATCTCTGTAGAGAATGCTGCTCAGAATATGCAGCCATTTCTTTCAAGTGGCTTTTAGGTAAAATTTTAAATTTTAGCTACCTGAATACAAAAGCAGAAACCAAACTTTCAATTTTTAGTTTTATTTTTTGGCTGGTTGATTGATCCACTCATTCATTCACTCAACTTGGGTGACTGAGCGTCTTCTTTGTACTAGGCACTGTTCTAGGAGATGGGATGCAGCAATGAACTAAAGTGACATGTGTTTGAGCTCATGGAACGTGCATTCAGACGTTGAAGGCAGATAAACAAGTAAGCAACCAGCACACAATTCAGGCAATAACAAGTGCCATGAGAAAAACAAAGCAGGAGGACCTAACAGTAGGGACCTGGGAGTAAGCTCAGCCCTGGAGGTCAGGGAAGGTCTCTGTGAGATCTGGATTTCTGAGGACAGGAGATAGCAGCTGCACAGTCCCGAGGCAAGAGCTAGAAGTCTGAGCAACAGGAAGGTCAGGGGCTAGACCTTGGCCAACTTGAGAGGAGTGGCATCAGATGTGAGGCAGGAGCTGATCTTGCAGAGCCTTGTGTGTCGTGGTCAGGAGTCTGAATGGAGGCAGGCAAATGGTCAGTGATGCCATGGGTTTTCCCTGTAGCAGAATTGCTACTATGGGAGGGGTGTTTTCTTGCCCAGGGAAGCCATTCCCTTGGGTCAAGTCTTACAACATCACTCAGGTAAAAAAACAATTGCAAGAATTCTCTTTTCTTCCTGAATGTTGGAATGGGAGCTGGGTCAATTCATGAATGAAACACTCTTCCCCCAGATATCCATATGGCCTGTCTTTTTTCTTCATTTAAACCTTCAATCAAATGTCACTTCCTCAAAGGGGTCTTCCTTACTACTGCCACCACTCTGCATGCCCTTCTCTGCTTCTGGGGGTCTTCATGGATCTTACCAGCACCGGATACTGTACTCTACATCTATTTCATACCACTCCCTTCCCACTGGTATGCAAACTCCTGAGGTCAAGGGCTTCATTTATTTTGTTTTCTGCTGTACTCAGTACAATCTCTGGCACATGGTAAGTGCTCAACAAATATTTGTTGAATGAATTTGTTGTTATAAATGCCATTGGACTTTGCTACATTTATCTGGGAACAAAGGACTCGAGGCAGCCCCAGTGTTCCTGGGCTTCTGTTTCCTAAGCACATTTGTGTCCGTTCTAATCTTTCTCCCTTAATCACTTTAAATGTACTGACAAGCACAATTGACCAATTAATAGTGCTTATGCTCTTGTTACATCATTTGTAATCCATGATGCTCTTTCTATTTGTAATGGCCTTTCAATTTTTCATGACTCAAATGGACGACACGCATAATGAATACAAATAGCAAATTGATTAAATGCAGTGCATATTCCACTGCTTGCTGTTATTAATGACAGAAATCCAGCAAATTCTCATGAAAACACTGATGACATACAACCTTTAATGCAAGATGTTGGCGCACTAGGGGTCCTAAATTTTTCTAATTACTGAGCAACAGCAGACATTAATTTCCCAGATGGCAACCTTTGTAAATAAGAACATCAGCACGCCTGCTTTGTCCAAGTTCTTTTTGCTGAGCACAAAACCCATCATGCAACCCATTTTTACTTCATCAGATTATTTGTGTTGTGTTTAAAAAAAAATACACTTGAGAGATCGCCTATGAGCAAAGCATAAAGGATGCCACTTGTGCAAAATCAAATTTATTGTCTACTCAGGGATTGCATGTTTTCTGGAATGCTAATACACTGTGATATGGATTCCACATAGCTTCAGCGGGTGTCCTCTGCATTAAAGTATCACAAAGGTGATAAAGCAAAACAAGAAAGAAGATACGAACAGGACTCTGAAATGGAGAACATGATGAAGGAGATGCTTTCACAAGACCTGCGGGCTAAATGTGCAGTCTTGGTCTCCAGTTGCCAAAAAACGAGCTGGTTTGCCGTGAGAGGCTGTGTGAACCAACCTTTTCCTTCCCATTATTGGGAAACCTTCTGGGAAGCAGATGTTCTTTGACATACTGGTGTATATGGTGACTGGTTGACCTAGTTTGGTAATGGAAAATAGCAAAGCACTTTGATAGGTCTTTTAAGGGGATGAAGTGGATAGGAGCATTGTTGGACCCATACCCAAAATGGTATTCCAGGCATACTACAGCACACTCCCTCCTCCAATGGGAGTGTGCTGAGAAGAGGTGACATGAGGGAATGGGGTGCTATGGGCCTGGCCTACTTCCCTAACAACTCCTTGGACTACACAGGACAGGCCTGCATCCACAATGAGCTGGGCTCTGAGTGGGTAGAATTCCAAACTGAGGGAGAGCAGCGTTCTGCTGAAATGTGCCCTTCCAAATTGAGACCCAGAGTGGTTTTGGTGCCCAGGGTTAGTAGATTCCCTCTACACTGGAAAGTGTGCACATCATCTTAGGTTGGAGACTACAGAAGAGGCCCAGGGCCAAGAATTTCAGAGCAAGTGGTTTATTGGGAGTTGAAGGGAGTCTGGGTAGGTGAGGGGAGAAGTGGGACAGGGAAGGGAAGGTGGCTAGACAATACAGGGTGCATTATTAAGTCAGCTACCACAGTGGGGGACTGCAGTTGAATCTCACAGGAAAACTCTGGAAAACTGCAAAATACATGCCTCGTAATTACCTTGACCAAGGGGTAGGGGAGCTGAGACGTTTATGCCCATTTCCCAGCAGTCATAGAGTGCCCCCAGAGAGATGTTAATTCTTAGGCACTCTCAGCCTCCCCTGCTTGTGGATCAAGTGGGTTCCAGGAGCCTAAAAGCAGACTGACAAAGATGCAATTGATGTGGGTGAGGCACCAACAGAGACTGCTACAAAAGTCACCCAAGGGCTTAGGATTCCCTTCAGTACATACAAAATACACACTGCACCTCAGACTTCTGAAGGCGTCACCATTACTCATAATCATAATGTCTGATTAATATACACAGTGCATTAAGCATACTGTTGAATGTGACTTGACAGAGAATGATATTAACAGACTCTGCTTGTTCAATTTTCCACTCTACGGAGATGGTGAGATAGATTTCTTGCTAAAATTTAGGAAATACACATACCCTCCTCTTTCACTGTCATATGTCTATGTGAGAGAATAAAGAATTCACAACTAGCTCTCAAAAAAGAAGAGAAAAAACGCATCCACAGGCCATAGAGTGAGAGAAAGTGACAGCACTAACAGAGGGACACGCAGAAAGGAATGAGAATTTCACTTATTATAATTGGAAACAAACTTATAAAAATTTCTTGGTACCTTTAAACATTTTTCCCAGATGAAGCCTGTGGTACTGTAGTGGAATATTCTGATTGTCATATGAGATCTGGTTGTCAGATAGGGCCTCATGCTGTACTGAAATTCAACATTTAAAGTCAAAGAATTCCTTAGCATCTCCATTTCTTCGATATGTTAATTGTAAAAATCCATTCTTAATGCATAAAAATCACAATGATTAGCATTTATTTAGTGCTTACTATGTGTGAATTATTTTTCATGCATTAACTCATCTAAAACAACAAACCTATGGTGAGTTATTAGTTCTCCCATTTTACAGAAGCTGACTGAGATGTTAGTTGACCAGGTATAGATCATTCAACAAGTAGAGTGAGGACCTGAACCCAGGGGGTCTGACTCCAGAACTCACATTTTTACATCTCCACATTGTCTTTCTTCATGTGTTCTAATTACTTACCTTGGTAATATAATGTTATTACAAACATAAGTCCTGCTTCATTGTTTCCATCCCAAGGATGTGGTGGCTTGACATTTGACACCAGGGTACCTGCAATACCTACGGATGAACAAATGCTAGACAGCCCATTCAAGTAGGAGAGGGGCTCCAGCTTCTCAAGGTGGACATCTAGTTTCTCCATGAGCATGCCCAGGGTCACTTGCTGGCAAAGCCTTGGCAGTTCTATCTCACACCTACCTTAAAGTCACCTGCTTCCTAAATCTAGGAAAACCCCTGTGGGTTACAGGAAATCTACATTCTCTGCCTCTCTTGGCTACCAGATGAACCTATCAACCACTGGACTCCATACTGAGTAAACATATGAAACATGCAAATGGTACCACATTCTTATTAGCGTTTATTGATATTTATTAAATAAAAGAAGAATGCGTGAGTGATCATAGATGGAATATTGCTTAGAAAGCACTTGAGTGATTGCTTAGATTCACATTTATTATAGTGGGATCCTGGCTAAAAAATAATTGAATTTTTTCCCCTAGTAAGGCTTATAAATGCAGACCCAGAGAGGCCCCTCATTCTTCTGAACCTCTCTTCAGAAGGAGATGAGAGGGAAAAAACTCACGCCTGGCAGTGCTAAAAGCCTAGGCTGACTTTTCCACATTTCTATTACAGTGTGAGAGTGTATATGGTATAAGTACATATGTGCATAAATGCTATTCACATATCTAAAAGAAAGATGGTTTTCCCACTCCTAACACTTAGGGACTTAGAAAAGATAATGCTTTAAGAGGCAGCAAAATCCACTGCTACACACAGATAAAAGAGCCTCTTATTTTTCTAAATATTGAGAATTAGTCTAGAGAAAAATCACAGTAGAAACTACCAAAGTGAGATTAGATAAAATGGTACAAGTACACTTGGGGAACTGCTTAAGTATGTCAGGGTGTGTGAGGAATATATGTTTGTGTGTGTGTGTGTGTGTGTGTGTGTGTGTGTCCATTTGTACACACACAAAAGGATAAGTATGTTTAAGCAAAAGCATTTAAGAATTTCAACATTCGGTCTTGACTTGTTCTTTCCACATGCTCATGTTCAGTAATAATAGCAGTTCTGAAAGTGTCAGACCCAAATCAGTCAGGATTCGTTTAGAAACTGTGACTGGTCACAATGTGCCTTTATTTATCCAACCCTCATAATGAGCGATTTCTATTACAGGGGGCTGCTGTGTGATGAAGTGAAGAGAGTGACTAAGGAGCTCTAGTCAGACACCTGCAGAACTTTTGCCATCTACATATTCGGAACAGCAACTTCCCCCAGTGTGGGGGAGGCAGGCAGAGGGAAGCCAATGTGTGTTTAAGCCCTTCTGATGGCTGCCAAGTTTCCTGACGTTGCACAGGGCTGAGTTGCATTGCAATTACTCTAATTAGGAGATGTGGATTTCAGACTCATCACTGTTTCTGTAAACCCTTTGTGAGTCTACCTTGCCTCAAATTCCACCTAGAAACAATAAAAGGATATTATATGACATTGTGCATGGATGTCCCCCAAAGACGGCATTATACAGATTAGGACCACTAAATTTTAAAAAGGACAATATAAATTTCTGAGTCATATATTTACAAAATACAGTCCACCATTCACTATTGATTATGCTTTCTTAACAACTTCTTAATAAGCTGAACGATGAGCTGCTAGGACAATAATAATGACCAGAGAGATTACATTCAATTGAAAATTCTGCAAACACGAATAAAAAAACAGATAAATAAATTGAGAAATGAAAAAGGAATGGTAAATCAAATCTATCCTAACAGTCACTCAAGTATTTTCTATGCAATAGTCCATCTATGGTTCTGCAAGCCATAGATACTCATAATTGGAACACTATAGAAAATAAGAATGTTAGACTCAAGAAGGACTCTAAGTTTAGCAAGCACATTTATGATATCAAAGTGTCCCAGGTAATAGTAACATAACAAAAATGAGAGTAGATCTTGAGTATTATAATGGAAAATTTCTAGAATCAACTTGGTGGTGGTGTGTGTGTGGGGGGGGGAGTTTCAGAGGCAGAATTTAAAGTTGAATCAAGGACAACCAGAGGATGGACTGAAGAAAGGATAAAGGTACCAAGGGTGGACTTGCTAAGCACCAGGTGAGGAGGGAGACAGACATCATTGCTATGTGGAACATTAGAAAGGCTTATCTCCCTCAAAATTCAACTGATTTCCAAAAATGCAGCCTATTAAAGCATGACATAATTTGATAAAATAGGGTGTGATGTTTACTTTTGGGGAAAGGTAGAATGAATTAAATGTGGAAAGATTTATTAAAAATAAAGCTTTATTTTTATTCTATTTTACCCAACAATCCTAGAAGGCAGTATAATTAAGCTATTTTACAGATGAACAGATTGAGGCTTGGAGAGGTTGAGTGACTTGGTCAAAGTCACACAGATAGTAAGAGGTGGAGCTGTACATAGGTAACTGGGCTCCACAGCACTTGAAACCACTATGCTATGCTGCCCTTACAAGCAAAGGAATTAGTAAGTAGCATATTTTGATGATCTCTAATTTCTCAGCTTCTGAACCTTTAAAAATTAAATGAATATATGATACAATTCTATATCTTGAGAAAAAAATGGAGAAAATTTTGATCTTAAAATACAAGGGGGCAACAAAAACAACCCCTGGAATTTATTTATAAGAAACTGTGTATTTATTCTTACATGTTTAAACTTCAGTCATCTTCAAAGTACTCTCCCTTTGATACAATATACCTATTCAAATGCTTTTCCTACTGCTCAAAACAATTTTTGAATTAATCGATTTTGATGCCTTTTGGTGCTTCTGCCATTTTTTGTTTCACCTTTTCCATATTGGCAAAACATTTTCCTTTGAGGGCTTTTTTCATCTGGGGAAACAAAAAGTCTCTTGGGGCCAGATCAGGTGAATAGGGAGGGTGAGGTACAGGAGTCATGCCATTTTTGGTAAAAAACTGTTGAATACTCAGTGTGGTGTGGGTAGGGGTGCTTGTAAATCACCCATCATTAAATTGGTGAACACATTGAATGAATCTAAAAAAAAAAAATCACTGAAGCCAAATGCAGCCTCTCACAACAAAACTAGCTGACATGCTGATGCTAATGGGTTCCTAGAACACTTACCTAGTGGGGGAAGCCTGGACTACAAGGGCCCTGCCCACCAAAAGATAATTCCTTTTTTTGAGGTTCCCCCTCACATATCCATTTGTCTTTATGAAATGTGGGGAACTTTAAGGATCCACTAAAGGTTAAATTGATATTACATGAAAATAACACAAGAAAAATAACACAGATGGATAGGGAAAATATTTTTATATTATTCCTCAATGATTTCCACTTTGAGATTATATTAGAAAATGACGAGGATAAATGACCAAGAATAAAATTTCCCCAAATGTTGCATACATATTCCACCAGAACAATGTGGGACAACATTTTTAAGAAGTGTTTCCTGCCACAAAGGCAGAAGCAGGTGCTAATGTCAACAGCTCCCCAAAAGCTGCAGCCTAAAAGAATAATGGCCTACAAACTGTATTTCCCTACAAAGGTTTTAATTAGAAGCACCCTGACCTTCAGTCTTGACTCTTTATACATGTAACTTTACAATAAGACAACATTATTCACTCATTCATTCATCAAACATTTATAGAACTCTAATTCAGCACTGAGATTATCCTAAAATGAATGAGACAGTTTCTACTCCAAAAGAAGTCTATTTAGAGAATATGAATTTGGATAAATAATTACAAAATTATGAGCTAAGTGTTAAAACAGGTTCCAATATCACAAGCAGCAGCATCTTTTCAAAAATGTTGTGTGGGAGGGATCAAGATGGCTGACTAGTTGCAGGTATTATGTGCCTCCTCCACAGAGAGGAACCAGAATAGCAAGCAGATACTCACATTTTAAACAGTTCACCTTGGAGAGAATATTAGGAACCATCAGAGAAGAGACAGAAAGCACCAGAAATAAGTAAGGAAAGGGTTCGAGGCAGTTTGCCCAGCCAGGACTGAGGACTGGAAGAGGCTTCTGGCTGCAGGAAACAGTAAGACAGAAACCTGCAGGGTTCCAGAAGAAGCTTTTACAACCTTGGCTATAGGAGAAATACTTGACTCACTAGAGCCCTAAGCCTGACAGGCAAAGTTGCCTAAAGATTGCACTGACATGTTGCTTCAGAAAGGGAACCCACATGGAGTCTCACAGGCATCTGACCCTATAGCAGCCTCTGCTGGGCACTACTTTGAAAACCTAGATACCAGTGATCTACAGACACAGCTGCTGCTGTTGCAGTGCTCTTAAGAGGAAGTGGGGAGACAGGTCATTCTCAAGCATCTCTGGGTCCCTGATGCCCTGCTGCAGGCTGTTGTTGAGACTGAGATGTAAGCAGACTGCACTCTCCACAGCTTCTTGCCCATGCTGCCTGTCTGGGAGCCCACTCCCTCCTGGTCACCGGCCCAAGGCACCATTTTGAGTTTAATGCTGGCTGTAGTTAGAGTTGACATGTCTGTAGATATTGCCCAGTTGAGGAGGGACAGGGAAGCCAGGCGCTCCTATGCATACCTAGGAAAATACCCACTACCCTACTAAGGGCTTCTGTGAGACTGAGACTTGAATGGCCTGTACTCCCCATAGCTTCTTGTCCATGTTGTTTGTTTGAGAGGGCTCCAACTGACTCTGGTCATAAGCACACGGCTGGTATCATTTTGAGAGTTTAATGCTAGGCTGTGCTCCACTCTCAGGTCGAGTTAAAGATGATGCAGGTACAGTCACCACCCAGAGGAAGGACAGGTGAGACCAAGCTCTCCAAAGCACACTTAGGGCAATATGCACCACCCTGTTATGGGCTGCTATAGGACTGAGGATTAGCCAATCCAACCCACTGCAGATTCCAGTAACACCAACACAGACTGCTTGGGTGCCAGTGGGTTGCCCCACCACTGCTACTACCATCACCCACACAACACCAGCTGCCCAGGGACCCTTGAGAACCCACCCACACACCTGGCCCACTGTTCCCAGTATTAGTTTTTAAGTAAGTCACTTGGAGGTCTAAGAATCAGCCCTCCAGTATCCATTAACATCAAATCCAGTATAAGCTGATTTGGGGCCTAAAAACAGGCACACTCATCTCAGTGCTGTCACCATCAGGGCCTAAAGACTGACTCAGTTGGTGTCCAAGTCCCCAGCTAAACTTCATCACAATCTTGACTAATAACTGTACCCTAAGTCACTGAGGAAATCACAGTATCACAGTAGTACTGACCCTGTGTACTGCTGAAGTCACACAAAGTTCACACTACTGTAGACATCCAAAAACAAAGTCAAGATATCTTACGTAGTCAGGAAAAGTTTATCCCCTGTAACAGCAATTTCAAAAAATTAGAACAAGTGACTGCTATACCAGATATCAATGAAAAGACACAGGAAACATGAAAAGTACCACCAAAGGACCACAATTGTCCAGCAACAGATCTCAATCAAAAATAATTCCTCAAAATGCCAGATAAATAATTCAAGATATTTATTTTAAAGTAGCTCAACAAGATGCAACAAAACTCTGAAAACCAATACGAATAAAATTTATCAAGGAAATAGATATCTTTCAAAAAAGTAGAAATTCTGGAAGTAAAAAATTCAATGAAGGAAACACAAAATACATTCAAAAGCTTCAATAATAGACTATACCAAGTAGAACAATCTCAGAACTTAAAGACAGATCTTTTGAAATAATCCAGTCAGAACCCCCCCCAAAAGAACAAAGCCATCAATGTATATAGGATACATAAAGTAATCAGACATATGAATTATTGATATTCTTGAGGCAGAAGAGAGATTAAAAAAAAGTTTAGAGAACTCATTTAAGGTAATAATATTTGAAAACTTCCCAAGTCTCTCAAGAAAGTTAGATATTCAGATACAATAAGTCCAGCAATCCCTAGGAAAATACATTGCAAAAAGGGCTTCACCATGATCTATTATATTCAGAATGTCTAAAGTCAAAGTGAAAGAACAGAAGTTTAAATTTAGCAAGATAAGTGTCTAGTTACCTATGAAAGAAGTCCCATTAGAATAACAATGGACTTTTCAGTAGAAACGTTATAGGCAGCAGGAGAATGAAATGGCATTTTCAAAGTACTAGAAGAAAAAAAAAAAGTCACCCAAGAATTTTGTATCCTGCTAGATTAAGTTTCATAAATGAAAAAGAGATAAAGTCTTTCTCAGACAAGCAAACACTGAGGAAATTTGTCACCACTAGACTGGCCCTATAGGAAATGTTCAAAGAGGTCCATATTTATATGGAAACAAATACTAAAATAATCATGCAAAGCAGGAAGCAAAAGGAGTCAAATAGCAACACAACAGATTTCATCAAACCACAAAGACAAAAAGAAAAAAATTATAAAACAACTCTAAAACAATTAACACTATGACAGGAAAAAAGCCTTACATATCAATATTAACTTTGAATGTAAATGTATTAAGTGCTTCACTTAAAAGATATAGAATGGCAGAATAGATTTTAAAAAATTATCCAACTATATTCTGCTTACAAGAAACTCACCTTACCTTTAAAGATACATATAGACCAAGAGTAAAGGAGTGGAAATGGAAATAGAAACCAAAAGTGAGCAGGAGTAGCTATATTTATATCAGAGAAAATAGACTTTAAATAAAAAACAGCCAAAAAAAAAAAAAAAAAAAAGACAAAGAAGGTCATTATATAATGACAACTCAGCAAGAGGCTATACCAATCCTAAATATATATGCACCCAACATGGTAGTACCCAAATTCTCAAAACAAATGTTACTAGATGTCAAGAAAGAGAAAGATAATAACACATGAATAGTGGGGAACTTTAATACCTCATTCACAGCACTAGAAAGATCATCAAGACAGAAAATTAACAAAAAATTGGACTTTATACCAAACAAACTTGACATTTACAGAACATTCTACCTAGTAACTACAGAATATACATTCTTTTCATCAGCACACGGAACGTTCTCCCAGATGAGCAACATGCTAGGCTATAAAACAAGTCTTAACACATTAAAAAAAAAATCAGTATCAAGTATCTTCTTAGACCACAGTGAAATAAAGCTAAAAATCAATACCACGAGGAACTCTGGAAACTGTATAAATAACATGAAAATTAAACAGTATGCTCCTGAATGATCACTGGGTCATCAAAAAAACTAAAAAAAAAATTGAAAACAAATGAAAATGCAAACACAACATACCAAAAACTGTAGGATATGGCAGCAAAATCAGCGCAGAGAGGGAACTTTATGACGTTAAATGCTTACATCAAAAAAGTAGAAAGATTACAAATTAACAGCTTAATATTTCACCATTACAGAGCTAGAAAAATAAGAACAAAACCCAGAGTTAGCAAAGAGAAAAATAAAAAAGATCAGAACAGAACAAAATGAAAGAGATCCTTCCCCAAAATACAAAGAATAAATAAAACAAAAAGTTGGTTCTTCAAAAAGATAAACAAAATTGATAAACCACTAGCTAGACTAATCAAGAAAAGAAGTGAGAAGATCCAAGTGAACACAGTCAGAAATGAAAAAGGAGACACCACAACTGATACCACAGAAATAGAAAAGCTCATCAGAGGCTGCGATTATGAACAACTGTATGCTCACAAACTAGAAAGCCTACAGGAAATGGGTAAATTTCTGGAAACACTCATTTCAAGATTGAACCAGGAAGAAATAAAACTCCTAAACAGACCAATAATGAGTACTGAGATTGGATCAGTACTTAAATAAAACAAAAAACAAAAAACAAAAAAACCTCTCAACAACAATAACAACAAGTCTAGGACCAGATGGAGTTACAGCTGAATTCAATGAAACATACAAAGAGCATATAGTTCTACCAAGCATACAAAGAGCATATTGCACACAGAGGCATCATATTACCTAACTTTAAATTTTACAACAAGGCTGTAGTAATCAAAACAGCATGGTTTTGGAATCAAAATAGACACATAGATCAGTGGAACAGAACAGAGAACACAGAAGTAAAGCTATGTAACTACAACCAACTGATATTTAATGAAGTCAACAATTCAATAATTGTTGCTGGGGAAATTGGATAGCCATACACAGAAGAATGAAACTGGACCTGCATCTCTCACCATATACAAAAATTAACTCAAGATGAATTAACACCTAAATGTAATACTTGAAATATATAAATCCTAGAAGAAAATAGGAAAATTCTTCTGGACATTGGCTTAGATAAGGAATTTATGACCAAATCCTCAAAAGAAAAACAAAAATAGACAAGTGGAACTTAATTAAACTATAAAGATTCTACACAGCAAAAGAAACCACCAACAGAGTAAACAGACAGCCTACAAATGGGAAAAAATATCTGCAAACTGCATCCATAAAGGGCTAATATCCAGAATTTACAATGAGCTCAAACAACTCAACAAGAATAGCCCTACTAAAAAGTAGGCAAAGGACATGAACAGTTATTTTTTAAAAGAAGACATACAAGTGGCCACCAAACATGAAAAAAATGTTCAACATTGTGAATCATTGTGCAAATTAAAACCGCAATGAGATACCAGCTTACACCAGTCAGAATGGCTATTTAAAAGTATAAAAACAACAGACAGTAAGAATGAAGAGAGAAGGAAATACTTATACACTGTTGGTGGGAATGTAAATTAACACAACCTTTATGGAAAACAGTATGGGGATTTCTCAAAGAACTAACAATAGAACTACCATTTGATCCCACAATTCTACTACTGGGTATGTACCCAAAGGGAAAAAATCATTATAACAAAATGATGTCTGCACTCATATGCTTATTGCTGCACTATCTACCAAAGCAAAGACATAGAATCAACCTAAGTGTCCATCAAAGGGGGTCTGGAAAAAAATGTGGTGTATATATATTTATATAAAATATATATAAATATATATACACACACACAATGGGATACTACTCAGCCATATAAAAGAATGAAATCATCTTTTACAGCAACACAGATGGATCTGAAGGCCATTATCCTAAGTGAAATAATTCTGAAACAGAAAGTCAGATACAGCATGTTTTCACTTATAAGTGGAATCCAAACAATGGTACACATGGACAGAGTGGAGTAACAGACATTGAAGACTACAAAAGGTGGGAGGGTTGAAAAATTACCCCTTGGGTCCAGTGTTCTCTATTCAGGTGATGAGTACAATGAAAACCCAGACTTCACCACTATGTAATATATACATATAAGAAATCTGTACTTGTACCCTCCAAATATAAACATAAAAAAAAATTTACAAAATAAAATGTGTAGTGTGCTTCTGGTTCAATATGGTGGAATGAGAACAGGCATTATTTCTTTTCCCAACTGAAACGTCACTAAAATGAGAGTAAATGCCAAATTTCTACTTCTAGCTAAAATGGAACAACGGACTTGATTTATTCTCCCACTTAAAACAACAAGAACAAGAAGCACAAAATACATAAAACAACAGCATGCAAGACACTGGATGTCAGCCAACAACGGTGATCATTGAGAGAAAGGAAGAAAATGAGGTGAGCCCTGTAATTGCTGAGCTCACTGTCTGGAGAACGGTACTAGGCCACAGCACAAGAAGGCAAGCTCATGTGAAACCCAGTGGACTCCTGGAGATGAGCAGACAAGGCTGAGAGTCTGAGGAGACCTAGGCAGCTAGAGTTTACAGAGAAGAGGATTGGAGAGGGGAGAGCTGCCCGGAGTGAAAAGTCCAAAGATCTGAAGATGGCTTCCCTTGAGTATTCAGCTGAGTACTGAAAAGTGCATGTGAGAAAACTACCTAAGGCCAAGTAAAAAACCATGCAAAAGGACTATAGAACAGTGCCTGCTATTCGTACCTATTCATACAGACCTATCAGTCAAGATTGATTCCCTGGGATACATGGAAGAGTTTGCCTCAATTGTAGGGAATGATAACCCCCACACCAAGCACTGTTTTGGTACTACCTAGTGAGAGATCATTATACAAAAACATCAACCTTGTTTCTATATGCTAACAAAGAATAATCAGAAATTGAAATTTAAAAAAATAGCAGTTACAACAGCATCAAAAGATATGACATATGAAGAAATTACTGAAAATAAAACTGAGTTGACATTTTTTGAAAAATATGAAATCCTTGGGCATAAAATATTGTACATTATCATGAAAATTTAGAACCATACAAATAAAGAGGATCCTGAAAGTTTCCACAGGAAATAAACAGATCACCTATAAAGGACTGAGAATCAGACTAAGACTGACATTAGACTTCTTAATCACCAAAATATAATGAAGGGAGAGGAAAAGGGAAGGATGATGATGATGTTGATTAATTTTTCATCTGACAACAGCAAGAAGTTGATACATAGTTTAAAGGTGACAAACTACCAAGTAAAAGTATGAGCATATGATTAATAAATGTGGAGCGAACCACTGGATGCCTGTAATCAGGACAGGTTAAAACCGGCTGCCTCTGGAGTGTGACTAGTGGAGAGAGTTGGGGGAGGGAATAAATCAATCATTTAGTAATCCTATTTGTATTACCTGATTGTTTTTAACTAGATGTACGATTTCAAATGTTTTAAAAAACAAATGGGTGCAGAGGCCAAAGCAAGTTAGACAGACACTAGGGTAATATGGTTGCTCTTTGCATATGGCCGTGACAGCCCATGTGACAACCATGGTGTTTTTGGGGTGTGACTCTGATGGAACAGTGCTTATGTGTAAAGCTGAATGGTGTAGGGCTGAGGTAGCTTGGTAGAGTATGTGATCCTTGAAGCAATGACCTCATACCAACAAGAACACGCAGGCACCCAAAGTTCTGTATGATCAATCATTGTAAGCTGATGCATTCAGCCAGTGACATTCTAAAGGAGGATGCAATACAGCTTGTGTTTAGGAGGAAGAGACAACTTGATGACAGAATTACCAGGGAAGCATGTGCTGGGAAAGAAATGTCCCTGGCACTCTCTCCTATGCTAAGGATACTTTATTTCACTGGGATACTCTAGTCCATTTTCCATACTGATATTTTCCTAAAAGTAGTGATTCCCAACATGATTTGAGTAAGGACAGCATTGAGTCTTATGGGAATAAAGTTACATCTGTTTTCAATTCTGTTTACATCAGGGAGAAAAATCATAGTTTGGTACTCTTTTAAACAAGGTCTCTTTGTCAGACCTCAGGTTCAGAATATTTCACTAGTATGTAATTGTTGTGTTTGTGTTTATTGGTTACTGTCTATTTTATATATGACAAGGGAGACTGGCTTTTTATTTGTGGTAGTGATAAAGGTTAAATTTACTCTTTTAAATAAATTTATTTACAATTTAAAACTAAGTAGTTTAAGAAGAATATTAAGCAAACAACAGCATAAGAGGAAAGTTATTAAGGCAACTTTTGTAAAGGAGGTTGGCAAATCCCTGAAATTTGGGGAACACCAGTCTGGTCAAAGCTCTGTCCTGGTTTATCTTCTTCATACAGCTCCTGGCAGGGTTATAAAATATGAGGGGAAGGATGACCTCATTTAGGTTGGACGTTGGTAGCATTTTCTAGGTGAGAAACTCTGAATTTGCTCATGCTTTTTAATAATCTCCCAATTAAATGCAGCTATTGTGAGATATATCCCAATTTGAAGCATACAATAAAACTTAGAATATAGCCTTGGGAGTTGTGGGCCCACAGTTTCTGAGAAGTACACAGCAGGTAAACTGCTGACCTGTTTCTTTCCTTTCCCAATTATCCCTTTATAAAACAACAACAAAAAAACAGAAACCAAAAAGCCTTCCCAAACATAATGAATGTACTCACCCTCTCACATATATGTTGCCCCAAACTTCAAGCCTTCAACCCTGACAAACATGTGAAAGAAAAGTTTCACGCAAAAGCTGTTTTATCATCCTAGGCCACTGGAAATAGGTTTTAGCAGCAATTACTATTCCCTTCCCACATGAGACTTTCTCACAATGGTGAATGGCAGGTAGCAATGAGGTCAGCATAGAGGTCTCAGCTCCAAACCTAAAGTGAATCTGATCATTTCCATAATGCCAGTGTATGATACGCTTACAGTGATAATTGCAGCATATTTATAAGGGAATTGGGGAAAAGAAGATTGAAAAAAAGTAAATCCAGGTAATAAACAATGGTAACAAAAGATACCATAAACAAATTTAAAAGACAAGCCAGAGTCTAGGAGACTACAACATGTCTAACAGATACAGGATTACAATACAGTGTGTGTGTGTTTGTGTGTGTGTGTGTGTGTGTGTGTGTACATACACACATAACTCCTACATGGATCAGTGAGACAAATAATCCAATAGAAAGTGGTCAAAGTTTTGAATAAGCAAATGACAGAGGGGAAATACCAATAGCCAATAAACATATGACAAGTGGTTAAATCTCATTAGTAATAAGAGAAAAGTACATTAAAATAGCAAGACATCATTTTGTACCTATTAAAGTAGCAGACATTAAACACTCAATAATATTAAGAGTTAGTGAGATGCAGGGAGACAGGAGCCCTCATACCCTGCAGGCTGGAATATGAATTGGAGAGCGATTTGACCCTACTTATTAATCTGTGAAGTGTGCACATTCTGTGACCCAGCAAATCCATTGTAGCTATAACCCTAATGTGGCGCTCATGTGCACAAGTGACATACTGCAGTGGCATTTCTAATAGCAGAAAACTGGAAAAACAAAGGCCCCTAAATAGAGGAAAGCTAAGTAAACTATAGTATAGGCACACCACGAGCTATTATGAAACAGAACAAAGTGGATCTATATGGACGGATATGGAAAGATCTTCAAGAAATATAAGTGAAAAGGCCAGTTGCAGAAAGATACATACAATATCATACCTACAGAAGGATAAAAAACCTTTTAAACACAAAGCTATCTAGTTGCTTAATGCTATGGGTTCACATGTACTGTGATTAAATGCATAGAAATATTTCAGAAGCTAGTGACTAAACTGATAAGTGTTACTGGAAGGATGATGGGTACTGGGGAGAGGAGGAGAAACAGGAACCTGCATTGGTGTTAGGGGTCTCAGGTGACTTTAACTTATCTGTAATGTTAAAATTGTTTCAAGGAGTTAATTTTTATGTATTACTTGAGTAATTTATATACTATAGCAAACAGTTGAAAAACAATAACACCAATACTCCAAGAAAGACTGAGAGAAGGGGCTAGATAAGTTAGCCTAGCAATATAGAGAGCATCTATTGTTTTACTGAAATTCATGAGAACATCAAATGTCATAAGTTCACCATGTAGAGAGGCATCCACGTGGGGCTCCCCTCCCCTTTGTAAGAATTGCCTCTGCAACTTTGCATTGTTCAGTGGCTCCTGGGGCCCATGTCTCCTTCACTTAATATGAGAACAGGTTGAGACCTCACTAATAAAACTCAAAGCTGCAGTCTAAGATCACTTGGTCAGAGGAAATTCAAAAAGAGAATACTTGTGCAGTGTGAAGAAATCTTTCTCTGCTTCTTTATGAAATTGTTATATCCACATATTGCGCTTTAGCAGGCAAAATAAAGTCCCCTAATATGGTCTCATGGTAATAATATTGTAAAACAATACAAAATGGCAATTACTCTCCAGCTTTTTAAGGTGGAGATATGAAATCTACAGTTAGTTTCTCAGAAATCTCAACTTGGTACAATGCACAGCTATTAGAAAACAGATTCTCTTCCTAAATGCTTTGAAATTCATGTCCTTTTTAATTGCCCAGAATTCATGTCACTTGTGTGAAAAAGCTATAAACATACACAATCATAAAAACACACTTAGACATCCTGAACAAAATCAATGCCATATTATTTTAGTTTATTATTCCTTGTAGAGTTCACACTGGTCTTCCTACTTTGATATTTATTTATACCAAAGAAGCGAAAGAACATAAATGCCACACTTGGGACAACACTAATGCTAGGATTGAGTAGAATACATATAGCTTCTGCCTTAATTTAAAAAACTAAAGCAGTCTTTACGAATCAGCCTCACATAATATAGGACAAAGTTGAAGGTCACTGTATTATTCATTTAAAAAGGCACCAATAAGGATTAAAATTAAGGTTCATGAGATTTGAAGAACTGTTAGCCTGCATAAATGGTTTCTTCCTTCCTGACAGGGGATGACGGTGAGGGTAGGGGGATGATAAATAGTATGAAAAGAATATACTTCCCCCCTCCCTGGGCTTTGTTATTCTTCTTTCTTTAAAACCTCTAAGCTCTTTATTCAAGAGGTCCTCTGCTATTCACAACTTTGCTGCTCTTATGAAAAATTAATGATTGCTTTTTCTTCACAGAAAACTGCCTTATTTTGCAGAAGATTAACAAAGAGGACTCGGTGCAGAAGTGAGTCCCTCAGCAGGAGAAGCTTCTCTCACACCAACACATTTATGGTTGGGGGAAGATACCCCCTGTTAGTTCAAGGACAGAGAGTAAATAGATGGTGTGCAGCCTGGTACAGGCGGTAGAACAAGGACTACATCACCCACAAAAGGGACATGCCAACACAAACAGCCTGCCCCCTACAGCAGGCTGACCCCACGTCCTGCTGGCTGACGCCTTTATGCCGGCACCGAGTGCCACGCTGTGTTTGCAAGCTATTGTTCAGCAGGCAGATTTTCTGCTGGGGGTTAACAGGTGAGAGCAGTGATCCCATATGCAATTGCAAGAGCAAAATAGAGAGGATGCTTTTAGTTAAGCTGCCAGTGCTCAGCAAACACTTCTGAAAATATCACAGCTCAGTGTTGCATCTTTATTGAGTGGAAGAGCTGCAGGGGGAGGGGTTGCTTGTTTCTGAATGATTTTCCAGGATAAAGAGAGAGGGTAGAATTGCAAAAATAAACTCATTTGGCTCATGTCCTACCATGTGCATGCATTGGCCTTTATTTTAATATCCCGTTGTGGTTGTCAAAGTAATTTCTGGTGAAATTCCATTTTCACTGTTTAGCAGCTCTACATTTTTTACATCACTTGACATGTTAATTTCACTCAACCTTTAATGACCATATATTCTGCTGAGTTGAAGAAACTGAAGCTAGAGAGGTTTTGTCAATTATTGGTCAGTTATGGGGAGGCTGGGGCCTCAAGCTCAGCTCTTCTCGCTTTAAGCCTAGCGCTAATGGGGAGCGGGTTGAGCGGCACCCACATGCACTAATACAGACAGCCAGCCTGAGGAACTGTGGGAAGAACACATTATAAAATGTTTGGGAAGAATGAAGGGGCCCCTTTCTCTCTCACACCTGTTAAAATGGTTAATATAAAAAAAGATGAACATAAGTGTTGGTGAGGCTGTGGAGAAAAGGGAACAGTTGCACACTATTGGCAGGAATGTAAATTAGCACAGACACTGTGGAAAACACTATGAAGGATCTCCAGAAAACGAAAAACAGAACCACCAAATGGTCCAAGAATCCCACTGCTGGGTGTAGATCCACAGAAACTGAAATCAGTGTGCTGAAGAGATATCTGCACTCCATGTTCACTGTCATATTATTTGTGGTAGCTAAGCTATGGAAGCAGCCTAGGGGTTCATCATTAGATGAATGGACAAGGAAAATTGGTATACATATATACACAATGGAATACTACTAAGACTTCAGAAAGAAAAAATGTCATTTTTGACAATATAGAGCAACTTGAAGAATGTCATGCTAAGTGGGCATGAAAGACAGATACCACATGATCTCACGTGCAGAATCTAAAATCACCAAACTCACAGAAGCGTAGAGTAGAATGGTGGTCACCAGAGGTTGGAGAAGGGAGATGGAAGGGCAAAGTAGGGAGGTGATGACCGATAGGTACAGAATTTCAGTTAGGAAGAGCAAACTTTAGTGATATATCGCACAGAACTGTGTCCATAATAACAATGCATTGTAAATTTCAAATTTCAAATGAGGAGCTTTTATATGTTTTCACCACAGAAAGGTAAGTATGTGAGGTGATGGATTTGTTGATTAGTATGATTTAGTCATTCCACAATGTAAACATATATCAGAACATCACATTGTACATCTATCTATATTTATCTATCTATCAGCTATCATTATTTGTCAATTTACAAGAAAAAATGAAGAAGCCACCAACCTGATGCTAAATACATAGTAACGGGGGACTTCAACAAATATACACTTGGCATCGACATGGCCAGATAACTATACAATCATACTTGTGAAGACCAGACTTTTTGGAGATATGCCTCAAGAATATAGTTTTCATGGAATTTTTAAAAATTGCTGTTTTTGTATCTTTCCATGGTCAGGTATTTGTCTTCTCCAGCTCCATCCCTTCCCCCCTCCCTTCTTTCTTAAAAGTAAATGTAAGGCTTAAAAGAGTAAAGCATTTCAGGTAATACTAGCAATGGAAAAATATTTGTAATACGAGACCAAGGAAACCATTTTGCTCTTGTAATTGTAACTTCCCAAAGATAGCCTTAAAATTTTGTTCAGCCATTCAACACACACTAAATGAGCAGGACTTGTGTAAAGCCATGTGTTAAATATTTAGCATTCAGGAAAGAATAAGGGGAATGCATTTTACAAAATGAACAAGGCCTGGTCCTTCCCTTTGAGTTGCTCATGGTCTGGTGAGATAAAAATTTCATCCAATAATAATGTATAATGAAGATATCCATAACATGTATGGGAGCCTAGGGAAAGGAATAGTAAACCATCCTTGGTTCAGACCAGGGCTTTACAGAGATGTTACAATTGAATTTGAACTTGAAGCATGAGAAGGTTTTCATTAGGGTGTTAACAGGGAGAAGAAAGGACATTCCAAGCATAAGGAGCTGCATATTCAAGGGAACAGAGGCATAGAAAAGTTTGACATGTTCAAAGAAAAAAACAAAATGAAGCAAAGCAGAAGATGGGTATGTAGAATACAGAGTGAATGGTAGCGAGGAGAAGGAAATGATGCTTAAAAAGTAGGTTGGAGGCGAAGGGTAGGTAAGTAAGCAATGTGGCAAACAATATTTTCCAAAGATGGCCTCATTGCTACATATCCTGTCCCACAGTATTTATCCTACATTCCTTCATCTGGAGGTGAGGTCTTTTTGCGGGGCTCCAGACATTGCACAGCAGTTAACAAGTCATCCATGCTGTATTCTGTCAGCATGTCTATCCACAATAACTGTGAAAGATAATAAGTGATTATTGTTTGAAGCCACTAAAAAAACTGTTGTTTTTTTAAGTGTTTGTAGTAAACAAGCATTGAGCTTGGGTGGTTAAAAGTGTGATGCAGGATCTATAAGACAGAGTTTGGTATCAATCGGCTGTGCTCAGCTCTGTATTTGTCAAGTTTTCTGTGTCACTAATGGCATATGAAATGACAATTAGTGAAGTCCGCTGCTCTTCAACTTGAATATACTTTTCAGAGAGCGCTAAATCTGCAATGTTTCTCCTCATTTATAAGAATCTTAAAATATCTGAGGTACAATGAGCCCCTGTTGTGTGCTTTCTCTATGCCAAGCACTGCTCTAGGTTGCTCTAATGTGTGGTGACTCAGTCAGTCTTCACATTAGTCCGCCAAAGCCTGTGCTATTATTTTATAGACACCCCACTTTACAGATAACGAAACTGAGAAACAAGGAATTAAAGCGGCTGTCTAAGGTTACCAGTTAGCAGATGGGAGAGTGGGGATTAAACACTGATAGACTGGCTCCAGTCTGCTTTGATTTCTGTCTGAAGAGAGATGTTATTTAAAATAGTTTTTAAACATATGAAATTCATTTTCAGCATAATTATAGACAGAAGAGCCAAATAACTGGAAAAATCCAAGAAAAAGAGCCACACACTTTCAAGGAGTATGCAATGAAAAATAAAATCAATTCTTGCTTTAAAATCTATTACAAGGATTTTACCACTGTCAACATTTTATTGTTAGATATAAAAAAAATCATTACTGCCACAACAAAACATTCACAGCAACATAAAAATAAACTTTGTTCCTTAAGGAGATACTATAAATATGCACAAGAATATATTTTTTCTTTCAGAAATGGCAATCAGCCAACTGTACATGAGTTTCTTTTTTTCCTAGAATTTAACACATGAAGATTTAGCAAGACTTGTAATCAGTTCAAGAAGAATAAGGAAAGGCTGTTAGAAGCCTCCATTAAAACTTCTGTATGTCAAAATAAATCATTAAAGGGTGAAAAGACAAGCTGTGAATAGGGAGTAAATATTTATAACCTACCTAGTAACAAAATATTGCTAACCAGAAATTATAAAGAACCACACATCAGTAAGATCAGTATGCAACTCGACAGAAAAAAGCATAAATGATACATTCAAGAATTTCACAGGAAAGGAAATTCAAATTCAAATGGTCAGTAAACATGGAAGGATGTAGAACTTTACTAATAATGAGGGAAACCAAAGTTGGAACCACAATAAGCTATCTATTTTAGATGGGCAGTTTTTTTTTTTTTTTTTTTTGAGATGAAGTCTCACTATGTCGCCCAGGCTGGAGTGCAGTGGCATGCTCATGGCCACCCTAGAGTTGACCTCCTGGGCTCCGGCGATCCTTCTGCCTCAACCTTCCAAGTAGCCGGAACTATAGGCGTGCACTACCACGACTGGCTAATTTTTTTGATATTTATTGTAGAGATGAGGTCTCGCCAAGTTGCTCAGGCTGTTCTTGAATTGTGGGCTCAGGCAATCCTCTTACCTCAGCCTCCCTAAGTGCTAGGATTACATGCTTGAGCCACCGTACCCGGCCTCTTTTTTGTTTTTTGAGTCAGAGTCTCACTGTCACCCAGGCTGGAGTGCAGTGGCATGCTCACAGCCACCACAGCCTTGACCTGCTGGCTCAGGTGATCCTTTTACCTCAGTCTTACAATTAGCTGGCACCACAGGCATGCACCACAGGTGTGCACCACCATGCCCGGC
>CAUYQG010064089.1:0-34885 GCA_963574415.1 Tarsius wallacei
TGGGGTGGAGGAAGGGGGGTCAATAGGAAGTTAGAAAGAGAGAAGAGTGAGAGGGAAAACAGACATACATACCAACTAACAGGTGAAAAAGAGACACAAGGCCAGAGAGAACAGAAAAAAACATGCAAGGAAAATTCCCTAAAGAATACTGTTAGCTACACAAAGACAGACCAATAAAATCATGTCTTTTGATGTCTTTTGCCTAACACAAACAGATAGTGTAAGTCAATAAGCAAACAAAAGTGAGCAAAATAGTCAAAGTGATAAAATCAAAAGTCAAAATAAGAAATCAGACTAGCTCTGAAATCTTTCCTGAGTTTCTAAAGTCTCTTCAGCTCTGATCTCCAGCCTCTCTCCTTACTTTCATTGTAGACAGCTAAATTTACTGCAGCTTGGGTTTCTTCTTTTAGCCTGCTGCCTGAGAAGTCTGCGATGCTTAGTTGCCTTTGTCTGATTCAGCATATGGGAAGGGCTTTGTCTTCTGTTTAGCGACGTTACCTTAAGAACCGAGGTGGAGGCTGCTCATACGTAGGCGGGGCAATGCAAATCTCTGCCTGGAGAATGGCCTACGTGGCAGTTTCACTTTTGCAGATCATTTCTCACCGCTTGTCTGGATCCCTGGGCAATCCATTATGATGGACTGTGGTGGCGTGGGAGGCACCGGGGATCAGCTGCACAGCTGAGCACTGGGTCCAGGGTGGAGGAGGGGGTCGGGAATTTCCTCCTTTGGAGCTGAGAGCCTCCAATCAGCACCTCCTCAAGATTTGCTGTTCCCTTACACAAGCATGGGTTCATGTGCTGAGTGCCTCAGCCAGGGTGGGCACAGAGCTCCAGAGCTCCGAAGCTTCAAAACTCCAAAGGGCAGGCGGTGCATGGCAAGGGTGTCCATGGATCGCTCACAGGGTATTTCAGCCAGAAATGAAATCGGTATTTCTGAGGGTCGGGCGCCCAGAGCATCCCTGGGTGACCGGCGGCTAGGTCTGGGTAAGATGATGTAGCCAGGGAGGGAGCCGAGACCCAAGACTTCCACACATGCTAGAATCACGTGTAGTGAAGCAGCAGCAGCAGGGGACAGCAATATCTGGTCCTGTGTGGGACCGAAGGTCCCCGGGCCTCGGACCAGTGAGGCTGGTGGTGGGCAGGGTGGTGGGGGAAGGAAAGCAAGAGTCTTTTTGGGAACTCATATCCAGAGAATCTCACAGTTCCACCTATGCCGTCGCCATCTTCATATGTTCCTTCTATACCTAGATGTTTGAGGGTTTTTATCAAGCAGTAATGCTGGATTTTATCAAAAACTTTTTCTTCATCTAATGAGATAATCATGTGGTTCTTGCTTTTACATCTGTTGATATATTTAATGACATTTATGGTTTTGTGAATGTTGAACCATCCCTGCATCCTGGGGATGAAGCCTACTTGGTCATGGTGGATAATATTTAACATGTGTTTTTGGATCTGATTTGTAAGAATCTTGGTGAGGATTTTTGCATCTATGTTCATAAGGGATATTGGTATGTAGTTCTCTTTCTTTGTTGGATTTTTACCCAGTTTGAGTTTCAGTGTAGTATTAGCTTCATAAAATGATTTGGAGAGAGCTCCGTCTTTCTCAATTGCCTGGAATACTTTCAATAGGATTGGTATCAACTGCTTGTATGTTTTGTTGAATTCTGCTAGAAACCCATCCGGTCCAGGGCTTTTTGTTGTAGGTAGTTTTCATATGACAGAGTCAATTTCCTGGGTTGTTATGCGCCTATTTAATGTCTCAATGTCTTCTTGTTTTAACCTGGGGAGGTTGTGTGATGTCAGAAAGTACTCCATTTCATCTAGGTTTTCAAGTTTGTTTCCATATAGGTGTACATAGTAATCTCTGATAATTTTTTGTATTTCTTCAGGGTCAGCTGTGATTTGATCTTTTGTATTTCTGATTGTGTTTATTTGGGCTTTTTCTCTCTTTTTATTGGTCATTCTGGCTAGGGGCTCATGAATCTTGTTAATTCTTTCAAAGAACCAACTTTTTGTTTTGTTGATGTTTTCTATGATATTTTTGTCCTCTATGTCCCGTATTTGGGCTCTTATTTTTGTGATTTGGATGTTTCTGCTATAGTTGGGGTTTTGGTGGTCTTCTCTTTCTAGCTACTTTAGGTGATTTGTTAGGCTCTCTACTTGTGATCTTTCCATTTTCTTGATGTGTGCTCATAGAGATGTGAATTCCCCTCTTAAAACTGATTTCATGGTATCCCAGAGGTTTTGGTAAGATGTTTCTTCATTTTCATTTGTTTCCAGGAATCTTTCAATTTCTTCTTTGATTTCAGTGTTGACCCAGTCATTGTTCAGCATCATGCTGTTTAGTGTCCATGTCTTTGTGGGCTTTGGGAAATGTTGTTGGTTTTATTTTGTTTTTTTTCCACTGTGGTCTGAGAATGTGCATGGCAAGATTCCAACCTTGTGGAATTTGTTTATAGTTGATTTATGTCGAAGTATGTGATCAATCTTGGAGTATGTTCCATGTGGTGATGAGTAGAATGTATACTCTGTGGTTGTTGGGTGGAATAATTTGTAGGTATTGGCTAAGTCCACTTGGTCAAGTGTCAAGTTTAGGTTCGGATCTCCTTGTTGATTTTTTGCCTCAGTGATCTATCTAGAGCTGTCAGTGGGGTATTTAAGTACCCTGCTATAATAAAGTGAGAGTCAATATCTTTTTCCAGTTTATTAAGTAGTTGTTTTATAAATGCTGGTGCTCCTGTTTTGAGTTCATATATGTTTAGGACGGATATTTCTTGTTGACGGATTGAACCTTTTATCATTATATAGTGTCCATTTGTATATTTTTAAATTTTTGATAGGTTAAAGATTATTTTGTCTGATATTAAGATTGCAACTCCTGCTTTCTTTTGTAATCCACTAGCCTGGAAACTTGTTTTCCATCCTTTAATTTTGAGTCTGTGTGCATCCCTTGTAGTGAGATGAGTCTCCTGGATGCAGCAAATAATGGGGTCATGGTTTCTTATCCAGTCCACCATTCTGTGTCTTTTCAGTGGTGCATTTAGTCCATTCACATTCAGGCTAACTATTGAAATGTGGTGGTTTTTTTCTGTCATGAGGTTCTTATAAAGTTGTTGTTGTTCCTATTTATTTGTTGTCCTTTCTTTGGTTTGGAGGTTGATTCATGTGTGTTTTCCATCTTTTCCTGTACTCTTGTGAAGAACATTTTCATTCTTTTCTCCTTTTCTTCTGTGTTTAATACTTTCTTAAGTATTTCTTGTAGAGGTGGTCTGGAGTCTGCACAAGTTCTTAGGGATTGGATGTCTGGGAAAGATTTTAATTCTCCCTCACTGATGAAGCTTAGCTTGGCTGGGTAGGTTATTCTTGCTTGAAATTGTTTATCTTTTAGAACTTTTAAGATTTGGTTTCAAGCTCTCCTAGCCTGAAGGGTTCCTGTAGATAAATCTGCTGCTGTTCTAATTGATCTTCCACAGTAGGTAGTCTGACCTTTTTCTCTTGCTGCCTTTAGGATATTTTCTTTTATACCTACTTTGTTTAGGCAAATTGTTATGTGTCTGGAAGTTGGTCTTCTCATTTGTTGTCTTGTAGGGGTTCTCTGAATCTCTTGTGTTTGAATTTTTGCATCACTGATGAGATGAGGAAAGTTTTCTTGAATAATCTCATGGAATGTTTGTTCCAGGGTGGCTTGTCTCTCTTTCTGCCTCAGGAATTCCAATTACTCTTAGGATAGGTCTCTTGAAGTGATCACTCATCTCTTGTAGGTTTTGTTCTGTCTTTTAAAGCTTCTTTTCTATGTTTTTGACAGTTTGGATTAGTTCTATATTTTGGTCCTCAAGTTCTGAGGTTCTTACTCCTGCTTGGCTAATTCTGCTTTCCATGCTCATAAGTTTGTTATTTATTTCATTCACAGTATTCTTTACTACTGTTATGTCAGTTATCAACTCTTTCCTTGTTTCTTCTTGTCTCTTCTCAATTCTTTTTTATGTCTCCATTAATGTCTTGATATCTGCGTTTGTAGTTTGAGACCAGGCATTGTGGGGGCTCTTCATTGTTTGCCTTCTGATGTCAGTTTTCTCATTGTCTGACCTCCCAGAGGTCTGTGAGAGACCTATATTCTTCTTTTGGTTTTTCTTCATTTGTGCAGATTTTTCCTCCCTTCTTTTTCCTTCCCTCCCCTTCCCCGTCTTCTTTAATTCTGTTATTCAGGGGTGGAGGGGTTGTTTTTACTTCTGTTTGTTCAATCTCCTATTCTTCCTTATGTATATCCTCTTGCTTTGTTCAATTCTGAATTTGGACTGTCGGTTGGGCATGGTCCTTATTGCAATTTTGAGATTTAATTAAGGGGGGGCAGTGATTCAAAATCTATCTGCAGTTCCCAGTATATGCCGACAGGAGTATGGATAATCTGAAACCCACTTCACACTGCCTTGGGATCTGTCCATGCAGTGAGGTTTTAGGTTTACTCCCTGAAAGCAAAATGGGGTTAAAAAAAGGGAAAAGAATGGAGCAGGGAGTGGGGGGATGTGGGGTTGGAGAGAGAGAGGAGAAAGAGGGAAAACAGACAAGCGTACTAACTAACAAATGAAAAGAGACACAAAGACTAAAACAAGTAAAAAGAAAAAGCAATAACAACAACTACAAACTAAACAACAACCATGCGAAAAAACTAAAAAATACAATGATGCTAACATACAAGCTAACAAACCTCCTTATCAGTGTGTTATTCCTCTATACAAAGATGGGGCTTGCAGAGAAAAAAAAAATAATAGAATAAAGTCAGTAAACTAACAGAACCAACCATGCACACTCTGAGACTTTTCCTTTAAGTTCAATGTCCATTCGGTTCTGATTTATAGCTGTCTTTGCAGGCTGGTAGATTTGCTCACAGTTAGGGTCAGTTGCCCCTGGCCTGCTGTGGAGAGTGGTTCAGATCTGGACTCCCTTTCAAGTCTGCTACTCAGATTTGGCCTGCGTCCATTTAGCAAGGGGAAGGAATTTCTGTCTTTCCCATTTTGATGTTGTTACCTTGAGTCCCCAGGAGGTGGTACTATCTCACCACTCCAGCTGATCTTTTTCTGCAGCAGCTGGAGACTGCAAGTTAATGCAAGCCTGGTGGGGTAGAAGTCGGAGGCAACCCAGGATGGGAGGGAGCAGGCAACGATAGTGGTGGTAGCAGCCATCGCTTCACGGTGCATGAAAGGAGCTCCATGAGCCTGGCTCCAGACAAGGGGTAGGGCATGGCAGTGGCAGCAGCAGTGGAAATTTCAGTAGATTGTGCTTGGGGGGGGCTTCATGGTCTGGAGCCATGGGTCACCTCAGGTATGGGTGGGGTGACATGATGGTTGCAGTGGCAGCATCTGCAGCAGCAGCTGAGACTGCTGAGGTGGTTGAGCAACATCTGTGGCCGAGCTCCATGTGAAGAGCAGGCTTCCAACAATGGGAGCTGCAGCCCCCCTGGGAGAAAGCTAGGGTCTTTATGTGTGTTCTGTTTCACGGAGGGTCTCATAGACCAAGCTGCCCCATCACCATCTTGCCAGATGAGTATTTGTCATTTCTATGTGTTGGGAACATTTAAAGTATTCTCTTCTAGCTATTTTTAACATATATTGTTTTTTGTCTATAGTCACACTACTCTGCTATACAACATTCGAATTTATTCCTTCTATCTAACTCTGTGTTTGTATCTGTTATCCAACCTCTCTTTATGCCATCCTCATACCTATATACACTTTCCATCATCAGGTATCTATCAATATATTCTTTAACGTCATCAGATGAACTTTTTAGCTCCCACATTTGTGTGAGAATATGCAGTATTTGTCTTTCTGTGCCTTTTTATTTCACTTAACATACTGGCCTTCATTTCCAATATAGTTATTGCAAATGGCATAATTTCACTATTTTTTATGGCTAAACAGTATCCCATTGTGTAAATATACACATTTTCTTTATCCGGTCAACTGATGGTGGACACATGGGTTGATCCCATATTATTGCTATTGTAAACAGTGTTGTAATAAACACGGAGGTGCAAGTATCCCTTTAAAATTCTCATTTAATTTCTTTTGTATCGATATCTAGTAGAGGGAATGCTAGATTGTCTGGTAGCTCTATTTTTTGTTTTTTGAGAAAATTTTCATACTGTTTTCCATGGTGACTGTCTTATTTACATTCCCATCAAGTGTATAAGGCATGCACCAGCATGCCTGGTTAATTTTTTGTTTGCTTGTTTTTTGTAGAGATGATGTCTCACTTGGGTGCCCAGACTGATCTTGAACTCCTGGGCTCATTCTATCCTCCTGCCTCAGCATCCCAAAGTGTTGGAATTATGGGTGTTTGTCATCTCACTTGGCCAAAAAGAATTATGAACTAAATGTCACTGAACATACAATTTATCAAAATTTTAAGAATGAAATAAGCAATGCTAAGTAAAATGTATAAAATTAAGTGCAAAACTGAGAAAATTTTAAGAAAGATCTTAAATTCAAAGTCTAAGCTTTTCAGCCAAGAAAAGTAGAAAAATAAAAATTTTAAATCCAAAATAAATAGAAAGACAGAAATAATAAATGTCAGAGCTAAAACCAACACGATTTTTAAAAAAAATACAAAACAAAACAAAAAACAATAGATTCCTGGAGATCCAAAATGACCATTGTGGAGCAGCAGACTGGCACCTCTCTTGCCCAGCAAGATGAAGATTGGGGATCCAGTCATTGATTGACTGAATACTTTTGGACAGATAATACACACAGCACCCAGTGAAGGCATTTTTGAGCACACAGAGACCAGAAAATAATGGTAGACATGGGACACCAGGCTCCCCACCTCCCACCCTGCTTCAGGCTATGACACTCTGTTTGGTGAAGGAGAAGAGTGATTGATTTTGATGTTTTGAATCAGTTCACCTCTCCTCATTTGTATGCAGGCTGTCAGTTGCACTGGCAGAAGCTTTAGTTAGGACATGGCAGGAGGCAACCAGAGTCAAATTAAAGTGAGTACTGGACCTGCCCAATGCCACGGTCAACCTGGCAGCCTCTTCCCAAGCAGGAAAAAAAAACCCTGCAAAGTGAATCTGTGTGGCACACCTGCTGGCAACTAGTGGAAATGCAGACTGGTGCCTCTGTGCAAAGCAGGGTAGCATAGGGATCTAGCCACTAATATACCAGCATGGGTCACCTTGAATACACAGAGACCAGAAAGCAACAGCAGATACAGGATTCTGAGCATCCAAGCCCCTGCCCTGTTCCAGGCTCCGACTGAGTCAAAGGCTCTGCTTAGTGAGGGAGAGGAGTGAGAGATTATACAAAGAGTCAGTTCACCCCTTCCCAGTACACAGGGGCTGAAAACTCATTGGACTAGTTTAGCAGAGGGAAAGAGAATCTGCAATTATGGTATCCTGTCACAGGGTGGAGCAACCATTAGAAGTGAATGCTTCTTTCTCTCTCACTGAGGGATGGAATTACAGAGAAGGAAAGAGGCCTGTCACAAATGAGAAAAAAAATCAATGAAAACAATGCATGTAGCTTAAAGAGAGGGTACTCAAAAAAACAGTCTTTGGAGCACAAATAATGAAAAGCTCCCAGAACGACTTGCTGTGAAGACACCCACAGAAATCAGAGATTGGATGGCAAAAATGAACAAGAGTCAAGAAAAACAAGAAGTGAAATTCAATGAAATTGCAAAGGAGGCAGCCATTTCCAAAAAAAGCCCATTCTGAAATAACAGAAATCAAGAACTCCATTCTTGAAATAAATAACAAACTAACCAGCATAGGGAGAACAGTTAACCAAGCAGAGAAAGGAATCTCAGAATTTGAAGACCATAATATGGAATTAATCCAATCTGTTAAAAACACAGGAAAAAAAACTCAAAAGGAAATAGCAAAACCTCTGCGAGCTGTGCAATTATGTGGCAAAACCAAACCTATGCCTGATTGGCAACCCTGACGCAGAAAGGAAAATGAAGAACAACTTGAAACAAACATTCCATAAGATCTAAGAAAACTTTTCTTATTCCACCAGATATATGACCATTAAAGCACAATGGTCATAGCACAGAGATTAAGATAACCCTCACAAGGGAACACATGAGAAAACCAACCACTAGACACATAGTAATCCACCTCCACAAAACAAGCATGAAAAATAAATTCTAAAGGCAGTGGGAGAGAAAGGTCAGACTACCTACCAGGAAAGACCCATCAGAATTGGTCCAGACTTATCTGCAATAACACTACAAGCTAAAAGAGACTGGAGTCCAATTTTTAACATCCTTAGAGATGAGTAATTCCAACCAAGAATTTCCTACCCCACCAAGCTAAGTTTCGTCAATGATGGGGAATTTAAAACCTTTACAGGCACTCAATCCTTAAAAGAATACGCTACCTCCAGACCAGTCCTTCAGGAGACACTTTAGAAGGTCTCAAACAGAAAAAAAAGAACAGTCATACCCATCACGAAAGTACAGGCAAACACAGAGTTAACAGAGCAACCATAAAACTAAAGCACACAATATATAAGTACAAAAGTTAAAAGGAAACAAAGAAACCCTCTAAAAACTCCATGGCAAGGATAAACTCACATTTTAATAATCAACCTAAATGGGGATGGGCTAAATGGATCACTGAAAAGACACAGAGTGGCAAACTAGACAAAAAAGCATGATCCAACAATCTTCTTCCTCCAGGAAACTCATCACACTG
The DNA here is from genome assembly GCA_963574415.1 of Tarsius wallacei. NCBI lineage: Eukaryota > Metazoa > Chordata > Mammalia > Primates > Tarsiidae > Tarsius > Tarsius wallacei. Next base: position 8,705 of record CAUYQG010064089.1, read on the forward strand.
CAAAGGGGACACAAAGACACAAAATTGGATGCTGGAAAATAAACTTTTAGGTTAACAGAAGAAGGCAGGAATAGCTATTCTAATATCAGACAAGGTAGTCTTCAAGCCATCAAAAGTTAAAAAAGATGCAGAACACTACATAATGATAAAAGGCTCAATCCACCAGCAATAAATATCCATTCTAAACAAATATGTACCCAGCCCAGAAGTACCAACCCAGAAGTATAATTGGTTTTATAAATCAACTACTCAATAAACTAAGAGAAGACATTGACTCCCACACAGTCATAGTTGAAGAACTAAATACCTTACTAACAACTCTAGATAGATCATTGAGGCAAAAAAATCAATAAGAAGATCTGGAACCTAAACTTGACACTTGACCAAATGGACTTAATAGACATCTACAGAACATTACACCCAACAACTACAGGTTGCATATTCTACTCATCAGCACATGGGACATTCTCCAAGATCAATCATATTATCAGACATAAGTCAAGCATAAACAAATTTCAAAAGATCAAAATGATGCCATGCATCTTTTCAGATCACAGTGCAATACAAATAAATATTGCCACCAATAATATCCCCCCAAACACACAAAGACATGGGCATTAAGTGACATGCTGCTGAACAACTTCTAGGTCGGCACAGAAATTAAAACAGAAATAACAACAGAAATAAAAAGATTCATGAAAACAAAAAACAAAGACACATCTTATCAGAATATCTGGGATGCCATGAAAGCAGTATTAAGAGGAAAATTCATAACATTGCAACACACTTCAAGAAAACAGAAATATCATAAGTAAATAGCTTAACGTCACCCCTAAGGGAGCTGGAAGGCAAGACCACCAAAATCTTACCTTTAGCAGAGGAGTACAGACCAACAAGTTAAAGTCTCTACTCAAAGGTATAGAAGACAAAAATATAATAGAAAAAAATCAAAAAACAAAAAGCTGATTCTTTGAAAGGATTAGCAAGATTGACAGACCCCTGACCAGATTAACTAAAAAAAAAAAAGAGAGAGAGAGAGAGAGGGAGAGAGACTGTCCAAATAAACACAATTAGAAGCACAAACGGTGAAATAACAACTTACCTTGACAAAATTCAAAAGAATATCAGAGATTCCTATGCACACCTGTATGTAAATAAACTTGAAAACCTAAAGGAAATGGAGAACAACCTTAAACAGACCAATAATAATCCAAGAAACCAGCTACATCATAAGACATCTACTCACCACAAAAGAGCACTGGACCAGATGGCTTTCCTGCTGAATTCTACAAATCATGCAAGAAGAAGTTGATATTAATCCTCAGGTAATCAAGAAAGATGGAACTCTCCCTTGAATAATTTTATGAAGCCAACACATACTGATACCCAAACCTGGCAAAGACTCAACAGGGAAGAGAACTATAGGCCAATTTCCTTGATAAACATAGATGCAAAAATTCTCAATAAGTTTCTAACAAATCAGATCCAACAACATATCTCAAGGATTATCCACCATGAAAAGGTCGGCTTCATCCTTGGGATACAGGGCTGGTTGAACATTTGTAAGACATAAATGTAATTCAATATTAACAGTTGCAAAAATGAGAACTGCATGATTATATCACTAAATGCAGAAAAAGCATTCTACAAAATCCAGCATGACTTTTTAATAAAAACCCTTGAACTCCTAGGCATAGAAAAAAACATTCCTAAAAATGTTAAGAGTCATCTATGATAAACCCACAATAAACATTTTGTTCAATGGGCAGAAATTGGAAGCATTCCTCCCAAGAACAGGAACAAGACAAGGATGCCTACTCTCAGCCCTCATGTTCAACATAGAACTGGAAGTCCTTGCTAGAGCAATCAGGCAAAAGAAGGAGATCAGGAGTATCCAAATAGGAAGTTAAGCTATCCCTCTTTGCAGATGATATGATTCTATGCCTTGAAAACTCAGGAGAGTCTGTTAAAAGACTCCTTACACTAGTAAAGGACTTCGGTAAAGTTTTGAGGTACAAAATCAATGTGTAAATGACAGTTGCATTTCTATACACCAGCAACAAGCAGGCAGAGAACCAAGTAAAAAGTACAATACCATTCACAATAGCCACACACACAAAAACAGTACCTTGGCATCCACCTAACAAGAGAAATGAAAGAACTTTAAAATAAAAACTACAAAACATTGCTCAAATAAATCAAAGATGACACACAAAAAAAACGGAAAAAATATCCCTTGCTCATGGATTAGAAGAATCAATAGTGTCAAGACATTCATCCTACACAAGGCAATCTACAGATTTAATGCAATATTGATCAAATGACTGACATCCTTTTTCTTGGACTGGAAAACAACACCACAGAAATTCATATGGAAGCAAAAATAGCCCAAATAGCCAAAACAATCCTCAGCAAGGATTGACCACATCCCAAAAACAAACACCATAAATACTAAGAGAGACAATTGGAGCCTCATTCAACTGAAGAGCTTTTACACAACAAAAAAATCTATCAAGAGAAGAAAGGGGCAATCCACAGAATGGGGACAAAATTTTGTTAATTGCCTATCTGACAAAGACCAAATACACAGGATCTACAAGCAACTCAAATGAGCTGAAAGGAAAACAACATCAACAACAACAAGCAACCCTATCAAAAAGTGGGCAAAAGACATGAAAGAGAGAAAGGAAGAGTATATTATTCATTATTTTAATACATTTACCAATTGGTTATACAATAGTAGCAACTCCTTCAACAGCTTATGAGTGGCATTAAATTTCATTTTTAAGTCAAAGTAAACATAAAATAACTGAATTTTTTGTGCACTATATGGAAAATTAACCTTGTAGTTATAATTGTTAATAAGTTAATATGTTTTTTGCATAGGATGATTAGATTATTGCAATAGATTAGACCATGAAAAATTGTTCTGCATAAATAATAACTATTTTCTATTTTACTCTGTTAGTTACTTTGTTAGTGATTTTATCATCAATACCTGATAGCAAATGTACAGATGGTTATTATTTTCTGCATAGCTAAAACTTCATTAATCATGATAACCCATTACAGGTGAATAGTCTTTATTACTGGCCACAAATCAGTGGTTTTTAAAATTTTTACTGAAAAAAAAGTCTGTTTTTCTGAATACTAGTAGATATTAGCAAAAGAAACCCATCTGGTTTGATTGCTTTAAAGAAAAAAAATTGTGAGATAAAAATAAGGTATTTTGAAAATTATTTGATTTTAAGTTTTGATTTATTTGCAGAGGGTTGAACTAATATTAAATGTTTCATACTATTTGTAGTTCCTAAGAGATCAATGAAATAGTACATTCATCAAAGATCTTAGGTGAGAATGGTTTCTTAAAGGCAAATAGTGGAAGACTTTGTTGATGGTTATTGAAATGTATCTTTTACTCTTAGAAACTCATTTCTTTTTCATTTTCTTTTTTTTATTTTTTAGAGACAGAGTTTTGCTATATTGCCCAGGTTTGTCTCAAACACCTCAGATTTCCAAGTAGATGTGATTACAAGCTCTAAAGTACATGAGTTTCTAGATTGTTTATCAAGTTCCAGGTCAACATTAGAAAATGAACCCATACTGAGCATTTGCTCCATGCATACCAGCCACTGTTCTAAACACTTTTTATGAATTAACCTATTTTAGTGCTCACAACATCTCCAAGAGATGCATATCATTACCATCCTCATTTTTTAAATGAGGTTAATTTACATATAATACCTTTACAGTGATGAAGTAATTAGCCTCAACATACAGAACTGTGATTTGATCTCAAGGACTCAACTACTATTTTGAAATTTTATAAAGACAAAGATAAATCCTATGAGCATTCAGAGATTGGGAAATAGACAAAAATTCTTTAGGTAATTCAAAATATAATCAGAAGGTGATTGTACTTCTTAAAAGCAAGTTGGAAGCTAGAAAAAACCTGAAGGGTGTCCTCAAAATTAAAAATAGAAATAATTGCCAATCTTGAATTCTAACTATGAACTATTAGTTAAGTGTAAAGGTGGATTAATTTTCTTGCAGACGTGCATTATTTCTGAAAATAAAATTTTATGCATTATTCCTAAGAAATTACTAATGGATGGGTTTTTACCAAGACACAGAAGGTAAATTAGAGGATCCAAAAGAAAATTAATTAAAAAAACCAGGTGAGGGTAGAGGGAAATTATGAGACAAGAGAGTAGCCACTCCAGATTGTAGTAGGTCAGTAGCCCTTAGAGAGACTTTTAAGGAATAAATTATGAGAATATCTAATGTATTTGAACACATTAGAATGATAATTACAAAACATTTGAGTCAACAGGAAATTAAACAAAGAAAAATCTAAAATAATGATCAATTCCAAGGAAAATTTAAAAGTTAGGCATGAAAGAAAATGAATGGTAATCATTGTATACAACATGGCTGAATTGTGAATAGCATGGCATGTCATTGTCACAGTGATATAAAACACAAATATTTATCTTAATCAAATTTTCACATGAGTACAATGGGAGAATATAGTAATAGTAACTCGGCATTTGTGTTTGAGAGAGATAGAAAAAGAAGAATGATGCTTTTTTGCCATTTATTTTTTTAATGGAAAATTCATTACAAAATGTTTAAATCTGAAAATCAAGAAGTAGTAATATAAGCAAGTTATGTTAGTGAACTTATCTAAACACCAAAGAAAGCAACCAAATTGTTGAAAGTGGGATGCCTTTGGGGAAGGGGGTGGCAGAAAATTGCTTTTTCAAACAGACTTTGAAAACTAATACCTGAAGCCATGTGTGCTTGATTAACTTTGAACAAATTTAAAAAGAAAAAACTAAAGTACATATGCATTAATTTTCTTTTGAGTCAGGGGTCTGTCTCTGTCACCCAGACTGGAGAGCAGTTGCATGCTCACAGCTCACCACAGTCTCAGTTTCCTGGGTTCAATCCCCAGCCTCAGTCTCTTGAGTAGCTGGAAATTCTAGGCAAGTACCACCATATCCAGCTAATTTATTATTATTATTATCATCATCATCATCATTATTATTATTTTGTAGAGACAAGATTTTGCTACGTTGCCCAGGCTAGTCTCAAACTCCTGGGCTCAAGCAATCCTCCTGCCTCAGCCTCCCAAAGTTCTGGGATTAAGAGCATGAGCCACAGCACCCGACTCATTGATTTTTTTTAATAAGGTATCAGACTAGACACTACTAATAACCTGAGATAAATGCTAAACATATTCAATGTCATTTATCTTTGGAAATTATGTCAATTATGAGCAAAAAGTGTACAGAAGCAAGTGGTCACAGTAAAACATAAATCTAAATGTGTCCCTGTAACAAAAGTACATCTATGGTGAAATTGTAGTAGTTCTAACATGCTTTCTGGGCTCTTGAGTTCTCAAGAAGAGCTATGGGTGCCAGTCTAAGGTGAGACAAAGCAGGGAGGACAATTCTTCATCTTTACTTCAAATAGAGCAGACCTTTTTTTGAAAGAGGTTCAGCTGCTGGGTTTCTGGCAGTGATTGTTAGATAAAGGGGCTCTGGTAAATTAAAAAGTTAAAAACACTATGTTTAAAGAATTGTCTTATTGCTTTATAAACATACCAAGCCATTCGCAAGCTTAAGATTTTCCCTATTAGTTGTTGTTTTAGAATTCTAAAATATTGTATAAGCTTGTGATAAATCATCTGCCTTTTATTTTCTGTTCTCATTTCTATTATTTTTCTGGTAGTACAAACTCTCTCCCACCTCCATCTATTATGTGATTTAGTTGAAAAAGAGTTCAAAAAATAATTTTGTGCAAGATGCCATTTCCTTCGAAATCTTCAATAGGCGTTATTAGGCTTGCAGAGATCAGAAAATGTTTTGAGAAGTTTCAGATTTCAGAGCCAACACTGAAAAAGATTAGGGTTTTTTCTTAAAGTAGAAGATGCCATGCCATCAAAACAACTAGCGTTTGTGTGTGGCATATTAATCCCCATTGTGCTTTAGCTAGCAGTATGTGACTACTATTTTAGGTTGTCATTTGTACTTCTAGCACCACCAGAATTTGAGACTTTCAAACAAGTTGCCAATTACAAACAGAACTATAGTTATTGTAAGCTGTGAAGACGCCTATTTACCAGTTTCAAGACATTTTGCTTTGTTTATATGTGCAGAGAGAATAAGAAAGTCATCCTCTTAAACAGCCAAGAGTAGCCGGGCTCGGTCACCCAGCCTGTAATCCCGAGCCTTGGGAGGCTGAGGTGAGTGGATTGCCTGAGCCCGCAGGTTCGAGACCCGCCTGGGCAACTTGGTGAGTCCTCATCTCTACAATAAATAAAAAATTAGCCGGGCGTGGTAGCACGCGCCTGTAATTCTGGCTACTCCGAAGGCTGAGGCAGAAGGATCGCCGGAGCCCAGCAGGTTGAGCCTGCGGTGGCTAGGGGCGGCCACTGCACTCTAGTCTGGGAGACAGAGTGAGACTCCAACTCAAAAAAATAAAAATAAAAACAGCCAAGAGTAAATTAAGTACTGTTGAGATGGTGATCTCTTCACTTCTTTCCTTAATTAAAAGAGAAGAAAAGCTACATGATGCAGCAGCTTTGGAACCAGAAGGCAGTAGAAAGTAGAATTATGCTGGGTAAGTTTTGAGGATATGTAGGGCTCAAAATCTCATCTTTAAAACTACATTGATGATGTATTTATCATCTGTGCTTTAACTAGGAGAAAAATGAAAGTTTCAACTAGAAGAAAATAAATGACTTTAAAAAAACTGGAAAGAGGAAGTGATGAGGTTTGAGCGTGTTTATAAAAGAAACAAAACAGCTCATTAAAGAAGCAGAAATTGATAGCAGATACACTTCAAAGTTTTTGTCTTATATAAACCTAATAAATGTTTTAAAATAAATTCTTCATTTTTATAGTTTATATATTTTTATTTTATAAGTAACAGTACTACATATATCATGTAGGATTTGCATTTTTTAAATCTCTTCATCTGAAGTAAATATAACACTCTGGTCATACTATTCAAATATGGCATTACTAATCAACAGGTCGGTGCTCAAACTGAAGGAAAAATACCTGAAAAGACCTCTCTAGTAAATTTCCTAAGAACAACAAATTATGGGTGCACTTGTTAATTTCATTCAATTAAAAGATATTTATAAAGCAACACTATATGCCAGCATCTACTAGTTGTTAAAAATTGTGGTCACAATATCTCTAGTCACAGTATTTACAGATTTATTAAATGTTGGAAATGTGTCACCACAACCTTTGTCATTAATGCACACTGGATTCCTGAAGTTCTTCTGTGCATGTGGACCAATGCAGAGAGACAGAGAATATATAATTTGTGGCATTGGTGTTATAAGGTGACACAAAAATAGAGGTCAAGCACTTTCTAAGTCTTTGCTTTACTTCAACTTTTAACCTAAATCTTGATGGATCTTTTAGTTCAATGATTGTGTTTGCAGATTTCTTCATTCTCCTGGCTGGGATGTTCACCTTTTGAATCTTTGGGAATCTTAATTTTCAGGTACTATTTGAAAGGATTACATATTAAAACAACAGAAATTTTCATGACCTCTTAAGAAGGACCATTACTTCAGCTTTGATTTGCATTTAACTACTTCAGGAAGTGAAGGTTTTCATCCAGAAAATTTGTTCAGGAGCACCAAATATTATCCATATATCACAGTTTTGCCTGAGTTCATGAGGCTCCATCTCCAAAATATCTAGGGCTCACTTTATAAACTTAAAGTTTTTTGTCATTCTTTGAGATAAAAAGCATCACACCTAAGTGTAAGATCTTAATCATATTCCATGGCCAGAGTGATAAATTGATATTTTGTAAATTGGTTGAATTGAATGCAAAAGCCTACACATGAGAACGTAGCTCAAATTGAATTGTGACTACAAATCTAATTTTTAAAATGTTCATTGTCTAGGTTATTCTCATTTTCTTGATGCTGGACTTCATCTCCAGAGTTCCAAAGTCCATTTTAGACTTTTACATTATAATATACAACTCATTATAAGATGAAAAATTATTTGCTTCAGTGTACAGCCTTTGAGTATCAATAAAATATAATTTCCATTAAGGAGGGTGACCAAGAAAGAGTCAGGAATAAATGAATAAAAGCACCAAACAACTGTATGTATTGACCCCTCTGCAGAAGGCAGGACGTCTCAGAGGAAAAGTAAAAACTTAGTGCACAGAGACATAAAAATGAGCCTTCATTTCTTGATGAAGAAAATCAAGATCACACTGAGGATACTGTGGCAAAGTATTAACTTTGAACTAGGTAACCATGGCCAAAAATATTAAAAAGTATCTAGAGATTTTTCAAAAATGTAAAAGTAAGGGTTTTTTTTTGTTTTTTGTTTTTTTTTTTTTTAGTTCCTACAAATTATTTGTTAGGGACTCAACAGAGAGACTCATTTGAGGTATAATATGCTATTATATATAATTATTATGAAACCACAGAGATATTGTCTTCAGGAAATAATTTTCAGAGAATTATCTAAATTTGTTGGCAGATTCCTAGCTATAATGTCATGATTTTGTAAGACTTTTGGAATAATGTATGCATAGCAAAATGCTTAAGTCTGAGTTTAGAGAGGAAAATATGGAATTGTTTTTCTTTTTTCTTTTCTTTTTTATGTTTATTTATGTTTGGACAGGAATGTGCATATAGGGAGATAGTTTTGTTTTCTTCGAAATTTAGGCAATGAATCAATATCAGCCCAACAAAACAGTATTCTGTCTAAAAATGGATAGGTCATGAGACCATAGTGTGTAGAGTCAGATGTAATTTTGGTAAAGCTGCACAGAACCAAAGTATGACAGATTTGAAAAAAATTGAAAGGTAGGTTGAAAGAAAGCCACCAATAAAAATAAATTACTCCACCATAGAGTAGTATGTCTTTGCATAACTCCTAAATGAGACCTATATATCTGATAAAAGCCTACAGAATAACCAGATGTAGTGATTTTAATACTCCCATAGGTCTGCATGAGATTGATGAAAATGGAAGGGGTTGTTGGCATACATTGTAAGAGCATATTAAGCTGTTACTTGGTTCAAGCGATGCAACCGATCTTTTTTTAATTTTCAAAGTGACTAATTACATACATATAGTATTACTTCAACTTCAGAAATATTGATTTTATTATAGATGCTTGATTTAGTTTGTAGTACTGTGCTACCTGATTATTATGCTTTAAACGACCACAAGCAACATTACAAAATCCAAGTATGCTGGTTTTAGTTAGATTGTCACCAAATGTTCTGCTTTCCCATAACCTGTCATACAATAATCTTTAAAAGCTATCTAAAATAATTTATAGTATGCCATAGTTTATTTTATGAAAAGTTCAAAATTACACACACACATACAGCACATATCTTAGATTTTAATCAATATGATTTAGGGAATTGACATATATTCCTCTTTCTTTTATTTAAAATCATTCATAATACTTCCTGTACCAATTACATTTTTCATTTTAGGGAAGCAATGTCCCCAAGACTATTTAACTAAATTTATAACTAATAATGTTCCTAGAAAATCTGTATGAGTAAAAGTGATTTGAATTTTGTGTCAATATTGATGATATTTTATTCCTACTTTTAGACAGAGACCCAAATAATTCTTCATTTATTTGTTTGGAGTAATTTTTCAAATAAGTTTACTTTTCTGAATATATTTCCTATGTAGTCTAACCATGTAAAAAAGGAAAATTCCTTTTCCTCATCAATAAAAACAGAAATTTCTATGCATATTAATCATCAGAGATTGTTCTGTTTTTCCTTCAATATAATCAGGTTATGTATTCATTGATGATCTTCTAGCAGGTAAAAGAAAAAATTATATACCATGAGGCATTGTTTAATATAAATCTAGAATATGGAAAACACGTAAGCTGAAAAATTCCAGAAACCAAAAAATGTAATTTTAAGAGAGTTTGAAAACCTCTGGATGATCAAACATTTCTTTATGTATGTCACTGTGGTATTTTAGAGTAAGATATAACTTCTATGGTTTGAAAAAAAAGACTATATAAATTACAATAAAGTTACCAAGATTGTACTTTATAATTATAACCATTTATTAGAGTTTTTATTCCTGTGATGTACCATTCATGACAACTACTGATCTAATTTGAAGATTATTATTACTAAAAGTATATTATTAGTATTCAGTGACTTCCAGTTGTATTTACAGCACCACAGGCAACTGGCCAGAATTAGAATAAGGAACGAGAAAATAAAAGATTGTTGATAAACTTGAGAGTGGTCAACTATAAAATATCATCTGAATTTCTATTTACATTCTGCTATAATTTTCTCATGATACTCATGATGTTTTCACAAGTAAAATTACTTAATCATAAATCATGTTTAAAACTTTGTAGTAATTTATTACTGAAGTATGTTTTATTTTTACTAGTGTAAAACAAAACTGTTTGAGTAAACTGAATGATGCATGGAAAATTGTATAGCCATAATTCAATAGATCTCTCATTTTAAAATGCAATGCTCTTAAAAGATATTTTTTATTATCATCTTAAGTTTTACTTACTACAGGAATCCTTGACCTCTACATTTGCAAGAAGGAGCTTTTCCCCCCATTTTTTCCAAAATTTTTTAAGTTCTTCCTGGGAGTTTGAGAGGTAAGTGAAAACTTAAAGTTCGTGTGTGTGTGTGTGCGTGCAGGCTTGTGTGTGCATGTATGTGTGTGAGACATAGCAAATGTACCATTGTTCATGTATCCTGGTCTTAAGGCATGGAGCAAGGGAGAGTTTCTTCTCTGCTGGTGTTCCTGGAAAAATAAAAAAGCTGCATATGAAAATAGTCCAGGAGAAGTAATTGTTGCCATTGCAATCATCTAATTGGTAACAATTGACCTAATAAATATATTTTATTTTTATTGTCTTGGTGAAGTAATGATCCTCAAAGTACAAGCTTTATTTTAAGAATCTGGTCTAAGCTGCAAGTTTTCATCAACAAATCCAGTCTATGGATATAGTAACATATTATAGATGTTGCTCACATTTTTAGGCCAAAATTCTACCAGAAAGAAAAAAGTTAGAAACAATTACAATAAAGATTGTTCAAGCATATCTCATACTAATGAAATTGTAGACCTTAGGAAACACCAACAACTTTCAATTCTCAGAGCATCATTCCTTTGGTGCCAAAGGTGCTGAGGTTTAATATGCCCTATTACATGTAATAGGAAAAAGAAGCTTATTTTTAGGTAAAATCGTGTGTTCTAAGACAGGAAACTTAACAGATACATGGTACAAACCATTGCTTGGAAATTGGATCTGGGCAGTGTTTGTTTAGTCATTTTTATAGTTCTAGTGATACTGCCTCAGAATATTGTAAAATGTTTTGTTTTAGTTCTTGGTCACCTCTTTTTGACTAAGGAAAAATCACATTGCTCCTATATGAAAATAATTCAATATTTTTGATCAAAAATTGTGATAAAATATACCAATAAATCAAGGAAAATAGTATTTGTTAAAGAGATTTTGTCAAATACAGTGTTCTATGACACTACTTTAGAATATACCTTAAAAGTATATGGGTATATATCATTATAGATTTTGGAAAGTTTAGCTCATAGAAAGATACATGAGACTAAAGTTTGGTTAGTCTAAAACTTCCATTTATGGATGAAGAAAGCAGATGTGAGAGAAGTTAAGGGACATGTCCAGGGGGAATAGTGTAGGCAAAACTGTAATTATAGCCAAAATATTATATCTTCTATACTTTTTCTGCTATGTCATACTGCTTGAGGTTAAATGCACAATAAAAACCAGTATTCTTTCTAGTTAAAAAAAAAAGTTTTAATTTTTAGTGTTTAGTTGTAATTTTGCTCTAAAAATTAATAATTACATACATGTAGAGATTCAAATATTAATATAACTATGAACCCCAGAAAAATATAATTACTTTATGCATTAAAATTTGAACAGTCAATAGGAAATTTAATTTAGTAAATTTCAGTTCATATAGGCAAATTATTTTTTGAAAATAACCACTTTACTCTTTTTTTTACTTTCTGGTACTAGGTACAATAAGTACAGCTTTCTAAAATTCATTTACTATTCTTTCATACACTTCCTTAATAATAATGATTAATCAGTTTAAGAGTGGAGACAAAAAACTTCAGAGGTTTGCTTTTTGATTTTTGTTTTTTGTTTTCTGTTTCTCCCTGGGCTAACTTTTTAAAATGAACAATATAATACTATCTGCATCAAATGCCTAGTATGTTCATGCCATTACAATGTAAATTATTTTTACCTCTGTTAAAGTTCATTTGGACAATGTCTGTGACATGTGAACACTATTTTCTAGATTGTGGTGAAATATGAAAATATCCTAGTGACAATTTGAAATTAGAAGATCATTTCTTAATTTTGGTATTCATATACTTATCTAGTTTAATACATTTATATATAATATTGCATTTTTTGAATGGCAAGATACTATACAATTTGAAATATAAGAATATTATATTATTAATAAAAAATTATGAGGTCCCACTTTTTGAAATCTTATATTTTATGAAAAAAAAGATACTTTGAGGGGGATTCCAAGATGGTGACAGAGGTGGTTGGAGTGCATGAATCTCCACATAAATGAATGGATGAAGAGACCAGTATTCACCCTAGGATGTCAGCAAAAGTTGTGTGAATGTTTGATTGAGAGAAGACGTGGAACAGAGAGGACCGAGGTCTGCATAGGCAGCTTCCCTGTGCAGCTCTTCAGACTTCAGCATGCTTTTCAGCCCAGAGGCAAGCATCATCTCTACAGCACCACCAGGAAAGGAAAAAAGAAAAAGAATTAAAGTGGTGAAAATCACCTGGAACAGGTGCCTCCTGACACTGCTGCAGCCTTCGTCCCAGGTCAGACACCAGCAACATGAACTGCAAGAAAAAATACTAGAGTAACCCTACCAGAGTTCCAGCAGAGACCCAGATGCCCCATCCCCCAACTGAAGCATTTATGGTCTGGCTCAGCAGCCCTGCAGAAGAACCCAGCCCTAGATCACAGCAAAATAACAGTGAGTTTTAAAATGACCCAGCACCCTTTTCCTCAGTGATCCATGAGATGTGTGACTCAGGTGGACAACTTTCTGAGTAACATGCACGGAGAGACCTGAACATAAGCGGATCAGTTGATGGCAGTTTGCAGCCTTGGAATGGATGGAAAAGATGAATAAGAACCAAGAAAAACAAGATGAAAACATTAAAGAAATAATGGCTGAGATGTAAACTATAAAGAATACAGTAAATGAAATAACTAATAAGCTGACAAGCATGGAAAGCAGAATTAACCAAGCAGAAGAAAGAATCTCAGAACTTGAAGACCAAAATCTGGAACTAACCCAAGGTAAACAGGGAGTTAGAGTTGAATGAAGCATTTGCAATCTGCACTGCAATCTAAGAACCCAGTATCCACTCACAGTGGATGAGTAGGGGTCAGTTTTAAGGAGACCCTATACCCTTTCCCAGTGATCTGTGAGCTGTATGACTCAGGTGTGCAATGTTAGGATCAGCACATATGGAGAGGGCTAAATGTAGGTGTATCAGCCAGGGACGCCTTCCAGCCTCTCCACAACTGCAAGGGGTAAAAAGGGGGACAGATTTAAAAGTTGGAAGCTCCTCCCTTTGGAAACTCCTCCCCTCTGCTGCCAGCTAAGAGAAGTAGTGCTTGGGTCATTCCTACAAGAAATCTGAAGTCTTGAAACTACCAAAAGAGAGTACTCAATAGTTACATAAGTTTGTTTTTTTTAAAATTTTTTTCTATGTGCCTGTAGTTATTTTTTTTTTAATATAGCATGTTGGGAGTTGGCATTTTGTTCTGTTTTACCCTTTCTACTTCTTCTTTCTGTCCAATAAAGCTATATATGAGTGTGAAACTTTCCTCATGTTGTCGGTTTTAGAATCTTTGGGATTTTTGTTTATTTGTATCTGTGCTGTTTTTTTTTCTCTTCTTTCTTTTTTTATTTTGTTTTGTTTTTGTCACTGCTTTGGTTTAGTTTTCTCTCTCTCTTTCTTTTTTTCTCTCTCTTTGCTTGTTTCCGTGTTTGCTGGTTTGTGCCTTTTCCCTTTTCTCCTTTGTTCTCTCCATTGTCATCCTCTCAATGGTCTGTCTTTATTAACTCTTTTCCCTTCCTTCATGTTGTTTTGTACCCAGGGGAGATACATATGCTCCCATTGTATGGACATACTGTAAGGTGGTGGGAAGTAGACCTCCCCAGGGGGGGGCACACACCAATCAGCAAACATTGTGATCCACAGACAGCTTTTGAATCTTAATAATCCCTAACACACTTTATTCAAATCTCAAATCTCTAAGGGAGTAACATAGCTAGCTCCCTTGCTCCAACCCAGCTCCAAAAATTGAACTAGCCCAGAGGCTTTATTCAAGGAAGAATAGGAGGTTGAGCAGAGCTAAATGAAAACTACTCCTTTTCTCACTGAGGAATGGAAGTAAGAAAAAAATAAAACCAACCACAAATGAAGAAAAACCAAAGAAGAACCACAAGCACCACACAAAGTCCAAAGAGGATAATCCACAAATACACAGACTTAAGAACTCAAACTGCAAATGCAGAGATCAAGGAATGGATGGAAAAGATGAATAAGAACCAAGAAAAACAAGATGAAAACATTAAGGAAATAATGGCTGAGATGTAAACTATAAAGAATACAGTAAATGAAATAACTAATAAGCTGACAAGCATGGAAAGCAGAATTAACCAAGCAGAAGAAAGAATCTCAGAACTTGAAGACCAAAATCTGGAACTAACCCAATCTGTTAAAAACATAGAAAGGAAACTTAAAAAGATGGGACAAAGCCTTCAGGAGATGTGTGTCTATATTAAGAGACTGACCCTAAGACTGATAGATATCCCTGAAGCAGATAAGGAGAATGAGAGCAGCCTGGAACAGACATTCCAAGAGATCATCCAAAAAAACTTCCCACATCTCACCAGAGACATGAAAATACGAACACAAGAGATACAGAGAACCCCTGCAAGGCATCAAATATGAAAACCAACTCCTAGACACATAGTAATTCACTTACACAAAGTAGGCATAAAAGAAAAAATTCTAAAGGCAGCAAGACAGAAAGGTCAGACTACCTACCGGGAAAGACCAATCAGATTAGCAACAGATTTAGCTACAGAAACACTGCAGGCTAGAAGAGAATAGAGCCAAATCTTCAAAACACTCAAAGATAAACAATTCCAATCAAGCATTTTCTACCCAGCTAAGCTAAGCTTCATCAGTGATGGAGAATTAAATCCTTCCCAGACATTCAGTTCCTAAGAGTGTATGCTGTCTCAGGACAAGCTCTAAAAGAGACACCAAAGGAGGTATTAAGCACAGAAGAAAGAAAAAAAAGAACAACCATGTTCCTTCCAAAAATGAAAGAAAACAAAAAACCAATAAAGTATTCATCAAGACTGCAAGTTTGAAAACACACATATAAATCAACTCAAGTAAACAAGCAATAGAAAAGTCTGTAAAAGCCTCATGACAGGGACAAACTCTCACATCTCAATAATCAGCCTGAATGTAAATGGACTAAATGCACCACTGAAAAGTCATAGAATGGAAAACTGGATAAAGAAACATGATGCAACTGTCTTCAGGAGACACATCTCAGCAGAAGGGACACTCACAGACTTAAAGTTAGAGGGTGGAAAATAAATTTTCAGGTGAATGGAACACAAAAGAAAGCAGGAATTGCAATCTTAATATCAGACAAAATAACCTTTAAGCTATCAAAAATTTAAAAAGATACAGAAGGACACTACATAATGATAAAAGGTTCAATTCATCAACAAGAAATACCCATCCTAAACATATATGCACCAAACACAGAAGCACCAGCTTTTATAAAGCAACTACTAAGTAAACTTAAAAAAGTTATTGACTCTAACATTATCATAGCTGTGGAGTTTAATACCTCGCTATCTACCCTAGATAGATCATCAAGGCAAAAGATCAACAAGGAGATCTGGAATTTCAACCTGATGCTTGACCAAATGGACCTAATGGATACCAATAGAACATTCCACACAACCATGTATTATACATTCTACTCATCACCTCATGGAATATACTCTAAGAATGACCATATCCTCAGTCATAAATCAAGTGTAAACAAATTTCATAAGATCAAAATACTGTCATGCACCTCACAGACCACAGTAGAATAAAAACAAATATCAATACCAACAAAGTTCCCCCCAAACCCACAAAGACATGGACACTAACTAGTATGATGCTGAACAACTCTTGGATCAACACAGAAATCAAAACAGAAATTTAAAAATTCCTGGAAACAAATGAAAATGAAGAAAAATCTTGCCAAAACCTCTGGGCTGCCATGAAATCAGTACTAAGAGGGGAATTCATATCTCTACAAACACAGTTGAAGGAAATGAAAAGATCACAGGTTAACAGTCTAACAAGTCACCTAAGGGAGCTGGAAAAACAAGACCACCAAAACCCTAACTTCAACAGAAGAATTCAGATTACCAAAATAAAAGCCCAAATATGGGACATAGAAGACAATAATATCATAGAAAACATCTACAAAACAAAAGTCTTGTTTTTTGAAACGATAAACAAGATAATGGACCCTTAGCAAGGCTGACCAAGAAAAAGAAGAGAAAAAGTCCAAATAAACATAATCAGAAATGCAAAAGATGAAGTCACAACTGACCCTGAAGAAATACCAAAGATTGTCAGAGATTACTATGTACATTTGTACAGAAAAAGACTCGAAAACCTACGTGAAATGGACGACTTTCTAACAGCACACAACCTTCCAAGGTTGAAACAAGAATAAATTGGGATGCTAAATAGACCAATATCAACCAAGAAAATTGTAATAAGAAAGCCACCCACCCCACACACACAGAGCCTTGGACCAGATGCTTTTCCAGCAGAATTCTATAAAACATACAAGGAAGAACTGATACCAATTCTACTGAAAGTATTCCAGGCCACTGAGAAAGGCAAAATTCATTTTTTGAAGCCAACATCACATTGATATCCAAACCAGGTAAAGATCCAAGAAAGAAAGAAAACAATGGGCCAATATCCTTGATGAACATTGATACAAAAAATCTCAACCAGATTCTAGCAAACCAGATCCAACAGCACTTCTTAAAAGTCATCCATCATGATCAAGTAGGTTTCATCCCAGGATGTAGGGATGGTTCAACATCTGCAAGCCATAAATATAATTAAATACATCAACAGATGTTAAAACAAGAATCATATGATTGTATCATTAGATGCAGAAAAAGCTTTTGATAAAATCCAACATTCCTTGGTAAAAACACTCAAACACCTAGGCATAGATGGATCATACCTCAAAATAGTAAGAGCCATTTATGATAAACCCACAGATAACGTACTGCTAAATATACAGAAATTGGAAACATTTCTCCTGAAAACCAGACAAAGACAAGGCTGCCCACTTTCACCACTCCTGCTCAACATTGTATTGGAAGTCCTAGCTAGAAAAACTAGACAAGAGAAGGAAATCAAGGGTATCCAAGTAGGAAAAGAGGAAGTTAAGTTATCCCTCTTCGTGAATAACATGATCCTATACCTTGACAGCCCAAGAGAATCTGTCAAAAACCTCCTTGCACTGATAAAGGACTTTGGCAAAGTCTCATGGTATAAAATAAACATGTAAAAGACAGTCGCATTCCTATACACCAACAATAAACAGCCATAAACCCAAATAAAAAACACAATTCCATTCACAATAGCCACAAAAAAAACATGAAATACCTTGGCATCTTCCTAACCAAATAAATGAAAGAGCTTTACAATGAAAACTACAAACCATTGCTCAAATAAATCCAAGAAGACACAAACAAATGAAAAAATATTCCATGCTCATGGATTGGAAGAATTAACATTATTAAGATGTTCATCCTACCAAAGGCAAGCTACAGATCTAACACAATAAATACCTATTAAATTACCAATATCATTCTTCTCAGACTGGAAATGACAATACAGAAATTCATATGGACACATAAAAGACCACGAATAGCCAAAACAATCCTTAGTAAAAGAAACAAAGTGGGAGGTATCACATTTCCAGACTTCAAACTCTACTATAAAGCTACAAAAATCAAAACAGCCTGATATTGTTACCAGAACAGGAATATAGACCAATGGAATAGGATAGAGATTCTGGAATCAAAACCTCAATTCCTCAACCAACTCATCTTTGACAAAGCCTCCACCAACAACCAATGGGGAGAGGATAACCTATTCAGTAAATGGTGCTGGGAAAACTGGCTGACTACATGCAGAAGACAAAAGATCTCTACCTGTCACCATACACAAAAATCAACTCTAAATGGAACAAAGACCTAAATGTAAAACTGCAAACTATAAGAATCCTAGAAGAAAATGTAGGAAACACCCTTACAGAAATTGGAATAGGCAAACAAGTCCTGATAAATTCTCCAAAAGTGAATGCCATAAAAGATAAGATAGACAAATGGTACCTCATCAAACTGAAAAGCTTCTACAAAGCAAAAGAAACTTTCAAGAGGGTGGGGAGACAGTCCACAGAATGGGAAAAATATTTGCCAACTGTATATCTGAGAAAGGCCTAACATCTAGCATCTACAAGGAACTCAGACATGCCAAAAGGAAAAACACAACAACCCTATTAAAAAATAGGTTAAAGATATGAATAGACACTTCTCAGAAGACATATGAGCAGCCAAAATGAAAAAATGCTCAGCCTCAATAATCATCAAAGAAATGCAATTTGAAACCACACTGAGATACCACTTAACTCCAATCAGGATGGCCATCATCAATAACTCAAAAAACAACAACTGTTGGAGAAGATGCGGGAAAAAAAAGAACACTTTTACCTTGTTGGTGGGAATGTAAACTAGTACAACCTCTGTGGAAAACAGTGTGGCAACTTCTAAAAAATCTGAAAATCGACCTTCCATATGACCCTGCAATCCCCCTTCTGGAAATAAGCCCAGAGGAACTCAAATTACTCTACAGTAAAGATACCTGCACATGCATGTTTATTGCAGCATTAGTCACAATAGAAAAAACATGGAACCAACCGTGCTGCCATCGAAAGTAGTCTGGATAAAGAAAACGTGACACATTTACACAATGGCATATTAGGTAGCCATAAAGAAACCAAAATTATGAACTTTGTGGCAACCTGGATGGAATTAGAGTCTATAATACTCAGTGGTTTATCACAGAAACAAAGATCTGAGTACCACATGTACTCACTCATAAGTGGACCTTGAACTTTTATCATAATACCATAAGAAACAGATTGGCAGTAGTGGGATACTGCCAGGGTTGGGGGGGGTATATAGCATCAATAAGGATACCCACACTTTATGTGTATGATGACCACTTATGTACCTAACCCTCATTTGTACCCCACATTTTAAAAATAAAATAATTTTAAAAATGTGAAAAAAAGAAAAAAAAAGACTTGTATTTTCAGGCACTATATTTACTGTCACTATATATACCTTATTTTGAATATTTTTTTACAATAAACTAACCAATGCTTTGAGGGCCCACTATTCAGAGCATGAAGTATATATAGGACTATGACATTAGACTAAATATTCTGGTTGTAGGGCATAACCAGAAGTTGGGTTTTTAAACAGGTCTTTGATACTGGCTTATCACATTATTTACTTTTGGCTAAATCAAATATAGAAAAATTCACTGACTATGGATTTTAGTTGAGGGAGGTTTTTCTGTAATCAAATATTCTTAGATAAAAAGTCAGTTACCTGGTTCTTTATTACTTGTCTGCCTCATAATAAGATTCCAAGGCTACTACATTTACTGATTGCCTCAAAAAAGGAATCTATAAATCTAAGATTTTGCCATTAGTCATTATTTTTAAGCTTACTAAGAATAAATGAATAGTATAAACATGTTTTCTAGTTTGTTTATTACATTAAAATCATTGCAGCTGGAATTATTTTATCCGTATTTTTGGATCACATCTTTCACAGAACTACCTTAAATTTAATTCACAAAGTCAGGAAAATTGATATATTAGTATTCTTTCTTCTCTCTGTTTTTTGTTTCTACTGGACACTGTGTTCCTTCTATCTTTCTGAGATTTTCCTGGGATTGTTAAGTAGGCAATAACTACTAATCAAATCATGAATAAATTCTCAGCATGAAACCAATATAAAAAAATATTTTTTCAGCAAAAACTTGGCATTCTTGATAAAGGATTAATGTTAATGATGTTGCCAAGGAGAAAAGCAAAAGCACCATATTAATTTTTTATAGGGATTGAACTTTATCTTTTTCCATCAGCCATAACTTTATGGTAATTAAATGACTATTTTCCCCTCTATTTTTTTAATTAATAGACTTTGTTTTAAGAGCAGTTTTAGGTTTACACAAAATTAAGAAGAAAGTTCAGAGAGTTCCTATATATTCTCACTTTACCCCACCCCTTACTCATGGCTACTTTATTATTGACATCTTGCATTGTTATGGTATATTTGTTATAAATGATTAATCAACATTGATGCTTTATTATTAACTAAAGTCAATAGTTGGCTTTAGGGGTCACTGTTTGTGTTGTACAGATTTATGCGTTTTGCCAAATTGTTAACATCCTGTATATTACAATGCCATACAGAAGAGCTTTACTACCATGAAATTTCCTGTACTCTGTTGGAAGCAGATGTGATGTGGGGAGCAGACGAGCTCTGTCACTGTAGCAGGCCTTGAGTACCCCAAGCTTGTAGGCAATGGTCTCGCTTGGAAGCTCTGCATTCTAGCCAAAGGCAGGCTGTGAGGGATGTAGACTGCTACACAAAATGGTGTCTCAGATACCCACATATCCAGGTACACATAGTAAAGATAAAGTCTTAGCTACAATAAAGCCTTAGCTACAAGAAGATAACCTCAAAACAGGTCACCTTTTAGGTAGTGACATAATTTCGTTGTCACTCCCTCACAGACCTTGAATCCCTTCCAACTTTCCTTGTGCTTTATTATAAAATAAACATGCTGAGCTAGTTCAGGGCCACTTCTCCTCCATCAGAGGAAAGAGTCCCACCTGGCCCCAGCTTTCTTTATGTCTTTGTGTCTGTGTCTTTCTTAATCTCTCTCCAATCTCTCTAGGGACCCCTCAAGACAGCCACCCGGGCCGCGGCAATCTGGACCCCTAACAGGGACCCGAGCATGAGAGAACTCCTAATCTCAGGCAAAGAGACGCTCTGAGAGAAGTACACCAAATAAAAATAAGGGAAGGTAAGGAACAAATTTAGTTTCAGCTGGGTGTAAAACATGGGTAATTGTGGCTGCCAAGACAGAAGTCTGTATGTCCAAATGTTAAAATCTAGGCTATCTGGTTAAATGTTCTCAGTTAGAGGAATTTTTAAGCTTTGTTCAGGAAACAACTGTCCCTGATCAAGAGACAGTTAATTTGAATACTTGGAATAAAGTCAGTAAGCAGCTTAGGGGGTGTTATACAGCAGAAGGCCCTGTTAAGGTTCCCATCTCTACATTCACTTTGTGGTCTTTGATCCGAGATTGCCTTGACCCACAGCGAGAGGACGCTCAGGTGTCATTAGACACCATGGCAAATGAGTTGCCTCCATCTGCCCTCCCACCTGATTTGCCATCACCACCTGAGGCTCCCCTAAATAATAACTGTGAGCCAAATGAAGGGTCTGAAATGGACCAAGGAGTCCATGACTCCAATGATGACTTGGATCTTAAAGAATTTGTTAATTTGACCTTGGGTGCCTGGCCTAAGCTAAAGGAGGCCCTGCCAGAGCCTGCAGTGTCTCCACTGCAAGAATGTTTACAAAAGGTTCATGCAGAAGGGGAGGATATAACTGTTTTTTTTTTTTCATTTGTACCCGGTAGTTGAGCAGCCTGATTCAAACAATCCAGGACAGGGAATTCGAGTGTATTAGACGTTTTCTTTTAAAGTTCTGAAAGATTTAAAGGGTGCTGTACCTATGTATGATCCCACTTCTCCTTTTGTTTCTAGTTTGCTTGATAATATTGCTACTGATGCTATTCCTCCTCAAGATTGGCAGACTTTAACCAAGGTTTGTTTGAGTCCCGGAGATTATTTATTATGGAAATTTGATTGGTATGATAGGAGCCATGAATAGGCAGAGAGAAACCAGGCTCATAATGTTGAAAACCCATTCAATATGTTGGTGGGACAAGGTGCCTATGATGGCATTCGACAACAACTAGATTAAGTTCTACAGGCCGATCAGCAGATCAATATCTGTGCTACTCAAGCTTGGTGAAAGTTGCCTACTACAGGAGAAAGATCCCAAGACCTTAGCAAAATTATCCAGGGACCCGAGGAGCTCTATGCTGACTTTGTAGTGTGCCTATACCAAGCAGCCAGCAGAGTCATCCGGGACTATGAAGCAGATACTATCATAGTTAAGCAGCTTGCCTTTGAGAATGCTAACAACATATATCAGCAAGCAGTTTGGCCATATAGAGTCAAAGGGACTGTTACTGATTGTATCTGCTTGTGTGCAGACATAGGGTCTTCCTATATTCAAGGAGCAGCCCTAACTACAGCTCTCAAAGAGGTGTTGGTCCCAAGAAAGCCAATTCTAAATCTAAACAAATATGTTTTGCCCGTGGCCAACCAGGACACTTCGCTAGACAGTGTTCTTAACCCTTACCTGCTCAAAACACTCATCTCCCATGGGGAACTTTAACCCCATGCCAGCCTCGGGTTTGCCCCTGATGTAAAAGGGGAAAACATTGGGCTAATGAATGTTGATCCAAAACAGATATAAAAGGTCAAACACTTTTCCCACAGCAGGGAAATGGACCACGGAGCCTGCTCCAGTCCTTTCAAACAGTGGGAGCCCTCTTCTTGACTCTCCCACAGCCCTCCCCCTTGAATCAGAGCACAAGTGCACCCTTGGAGACCTCTTATGGGCCACCACAGGAAGCGCAGGATTGGACCTCTGTCCCACCTCCTGTTACATACTGACACCAGAAATGGGACCACAGGCCATTCCTACTGGAGTGTATGGGTCTATCCCTGTGGGAAATGTTGGGCTAATTCTGGGGCATAGCAGCCTCACCCTAAAGGGGCTCCAAGTACTCCCAGGAATTACAGATGAGGACTATATGGACCAAATTAAAGTAATGGCTCAAACTATTAATACCATTATACAAATACTTTCTGAAACAGGAATTGCTTATTTAGTGCTCCTTCTGGTTAATAAAGGAGGGCATGTCCTCAGTTACCACCCTCGAGGCGAGGGAGTGCTTGGGTCTACTGACTACGGTTATTGGTCTCAATTGGTAGGACAGGGACACCCTGAACTTAGCTTAAAAATCAATGGCAAGCCCTTCAAGGGCATCATAGACACTGGGGCAGACGTTTCTGCCATTGCCACAAACCATTGGCCAAGAGCCTGGCCCCTTAATAGAGCATACATTGACTTGATGGGTACTGGTCAAATCCATTCCCTGATCAAAGTGCTGAAATTTAAAAATAGGAAGATGGGGAAGGTACATCAGAATTTTTTCAGCCATATGTCCTTTCCGGCCTTCCTGTAAATCTGTGGGGTTGTGATATTTTGGCAAATATGGGTCTTTTACTTCGTAGCCCTGGGTCAGCTGTCACTCATCAAATGTTAAATCAGGGGTTTAAACCCACAATGAGCCTGGGAAAGTATCAACAAGGAATGTCTACCTCCATCCAGGCTACCCCCAGGCCAAGACAACAAGGCCTACGTTACTCCTCTCAACAGTCTTTTCAGTGAAGGCCTTGATCCCTTCTCCAGCCCAGACCACTGCCGAAATTACTTGGTTTAATAATAATCCTGTTTGGGTTGATCAATGGCCCCTAACTGGAGAAAAACTCTAAGCCATTAATGCCATTATTCAGGAGCAATTTATAGCGGGGCAAATAAAACCTACTCTCAATGCTTGGAATAGTCCTATTTTTCTAATAAAGAAATCCTCCAGCAGATGGAGACTACTGCAGGTTCTTTGAGCAGTCAATCAAACTATGGAATCTATGGGGCCCCTACAGCTGGGGCTTCCTTCCCCTACTGTTATTCCATGGAATGATCATCTAATAGTTTTAGACTTAAAATACTGTTTCTCCATTCCTCTCCATCCAGATGATTGCCATTGTTTTGCCTTTTTTAGTGTTTACTCGCTTAACCACCAAGCTCCTATGCAGCAGCAATATTTCTGGTGGGTTTTGTCCCAAGGTATGGCTAATAGCCTTACTATGTGCCAAGGATATGTAACAAGAGCCATCAAACCATCAAACCAATTAGAGAGACATCCTACAGTTTATATCATCCATTATATAGATGATATTCTTCTGGCTCATGAAAACCAGGAAGAATTACTTATAATATTTGCTTGCTTACAAACTTCCCTTTCCAGTAATGCTCTGATAGTGGCACCAGAATAAATCCAAAAGGTTACCCCCTTTTCACACTTGGGTCATATTATAGAGAGGTGTAAAATAACCCTCAAAAACTTCAAATCAGAAAAGATTTGCTGCGCACCCTGAATGACTTCCAAAAGCTTCTAGGCGATATTAATTGGCTCTGTAGTTCCCTTGGACTCACCACTATAGAGCTTGGCCCACTATTTGATATTCTCCATGGGGACTCTTCACCAACCTCCCCACGTCAACTTATGCCTGCAGCCGTTATGGCCCTCCAAAAGGTAGAAGCAGCTATTTGTTCGGCTCAGCTTACCCAAGTTGAGTCTGCCATGCCCATTCAACTATTAGTCCTTCCTACCCCTCATGCACCCACGGGGGTATAATGGCAGCAAAACAGAGTTTTGGAGTGGTTACATTTGGGCCATGCACCCTCTAAATCATTATCCCCCTTTCATGATCTAGTGGCTCAAATTATTGCCAAAGGTCGTTTTCGACAGTTAATGGTCTCAGAACTTCAAGTCATTGTCGTTCCATACATGACCACCCAGCAATCTTAGCTATGGCAAAACTCTACCGCTTGGCAACTTTATCTTGCTAATTTCCCTGGCATCCTTGATAGTCATTACCATCAACAAAGATTGGTGCAGTTCATTACAGCCGCATCCTTCATTTTGCCCACCGTGATCAAGACTTCCCCCATCCCTGCAGCATTAACCGTTTTCAAGATGGTTCTAGCAATGGCAAGGCAGGATATTACAGTAAAATGGACTCTTTTGTTCAACAAACCATTCATACATCCACCCAGAGAGCTGAAATCCAGGCATTAAGTTTGTCCTTGACACATTTTGTTAATAGGCCACTAAATGTTTATAGTGACAGCGCTTATACAGTAGGTGTTAGTCAGGTAATTGAAACAGCTACAATTGGCCACACCAACTCTGAAACAATTTTTCACCTGTTCTTAACTTTGCAACAGGTAATTCGGGCTCACCTATTTCCTTGTTTTGTGGACCATATCCGTGCCAATTCAGGACTCCCTGACCCCTTAGCTTTAAGTAATCAAGCTATAGATCATTTGATAGCAACCGCACAGCCTATAACTTCTTATGCTGCTGCACAAGCCTCTCATGCCATGCATCATCAAAATGCCTCAAGTCTCTAAAAGGAATTTCACCCTACTAGAGAACAAGCCCATCAAGTCATACACCAGTGTCCCAACTGTGTTATTCATTTCCCTGTGCAGCCCACAGGAGTTAACCCCTGAGGACTGAGAACCAATATGTTGTGGCAAATGGACATTGCTCAAGTCCCAAGCTTTGGTATATTACAATGGGTCCATGTAATTATAAACACCTTTTCTCATTTTGTTTTCACCACTGTCCTTGTGGGAGAAAATTCTAAACAGGTAATCTCTCATTGTTTGGCAATCTTTGCTTTCCTTGGTAGGCCTGCCAGTATTAAAACTGACAATGGCCTAGCTTACACTATTGCTGCTTTTACACGTTTCTGCCAATCTTATTCTATCACTCATATTACAGGAATTCCTTATAATGCTCAAGGCCTGCTACAGTGACTGTGCTTGTCTGTTCCCCACATCACATCCGCTCCTGACATCTCCCCCTTTTTTTATTTTCTAAATGCAGGTGATGGACAGCTACTGCAATGATTCTGAATTAGCATTGGAGGATTCC
>CAUYQG010064090.1:0-37019 GCA_963574415.1 Tarsius wallacei
ATTCTAAATAATGGAATCTTAGTAGATGAATAGCATTAAAGAGCTTTCTAAAAACATCAGGATTCTGGAGAACCATGGTATTATGGTAGAGGAGACACTTCTTATCAACAAGGGTGCCTACACGAGGCATATTTGCATACCTAACACTTAACTGTAGCCCACAATATCATAATAAAAAATTTTGAATAATTAAAAATAATAATAACAAAGTGCAGAGAATACAAAAATAAAATAAAATATGTTCTTCTGGATTTGTTAAGCACACTCTCTTTAAGGAGTGTCTTCAAAAGATGGAATGCATGCTATTTCCCCCTCCAGCATTTGACTCCAATTATTAGGTTAAAAGTCGCCAAAGCAGGAATTGTGTTTATTTCATTTTAGATAATTACATAATTTCCATGGTAGTTGACTCGTCATGCTTTGGGGAGGAAAGTAAAGTATGATCTCCAAGAACAGCAATTTTAGCTGTCTGGATCCCATCACTCTGTGATGGAGCCTGCACACCAAGAAAACCCTCGTCATCAACTCATTTAAGCCAGCGGAACATAATTTAAACAGACCTGTTGGAAGCCATCAAGTCAATAAAACAGACTTTCAGCTGATGATGTTTTTCACCTTCAAACTATAGCCCACAAGGATAGTGGTTAGTGTTCCAAAAAGGTGAATATTATGCCCAAAGAATTACACTTACTCAGCCTGACTCTCATAGGCTTCAAGGCACTCACAGTTTATTGTAATCCAACATGAAGTGAAGAAAGCAAGTTGCTTTAACAAATTGTTGGCTTTCATTAAGCATACCATTAATCTTGAGGATGACCATCTTTTATAACTCAAAAAATGACAGATGCTGGAGAGGTTGCAGAGAAAAGGTAATGCTTCTACACTGTTGGTGGGAGTGTAAATTAGTACAACCTTCATGGAAAAGAGTGTGGTAATATCTAAAAGATCTAAAAATCGACCTTCCATATGACCCAGCAATCCTCCTTTGGGAATATACCTGGAGAAACTCAAATTGCTCTATGAAAAAAGATACCTGCACCCATGTGTTTGTTTCAACACTATTCACAATAGCAAAAACATAGAACCAACCATGCTGCTCATTGAAAGTGGACTGAATTTTAAAAATGGTACACATGAACAATGAAATATTACACAGCCATAAAAAGGACAAAATTTTGAACTTTGCAGCAACTTGGATGGATTTAGAGTCTATCATACTTAGTGATCTGTGACAGAAACAAATGAGCACCACATGTTCTAACTCATATGTGGATCCTGAACGTTTATCATAATACTACAAGAAAGGGATTGGCAGTAGAAGGACACTGTCGGAGGTCGGGGACATAAATCAATAAGGGTACCTCATCCCAAACCAGGGGAAGTAAGGACCAGTGGGAGGCCCAATCTTCATTTGTGCAATGACCACTTATGTACACCTAATCCTGAATTGCACCCCACATCTCTAAAATAAAATTTTTTTAAAAAGTGGGCAGAGGACATGAACAGACATTTCTCAAAGAACAACATACAAGCAACCAACAAACACATGAAAAAAGGCTTCACTCACCATCTGAGAAATGCAAATCAAAACTACAATGAGATACTACCTAACACCAGTAAGGGCGGCTATCACTAATAAGTCAAAAAAACAACAGATACCGCCACAGCTAAGGATAAAAGGGGACATTTCAACACCACTGGTGGGAATATAAGCTAGTTCAACCTTTGTGGAAAGTAGTGTAGTGATTTCTCAAAGAACTAATAATTGAGCTTCAATATGACTCAGGTATCCCACTTCTGGGACTATATCCAGAGAACATAAATCACTCTACCAAGAAGACACCTGCACATACATGTTTATTGCAGCACTATTCACAACAGCAAACACGTGGAACCAGCCCAAGTGCCCAGCAAAAATGAACTGAATGAAGAAAATGTGGTACATATATATGATGGAATATTGCAGCCATGAAGGAAAACAAAATTATGGCCATCAAGAGCAGAGTCTTGAAGAAAAATTTATACATCCATGTTCATAGCAACATTATTCACAATAGCTAAAATGTGAAAGCAACCCAAAATTGTCCATTAACAGATAATGGATAAACACAGTGTGATGCACAGATACACACACACAGTGGAATATTATTCAGCCTTAAAAAGGAAGGAAGTTCTACAGTATGCTACAACATGGATGAACCTTGAGGACATCCATGTTACTGAGTGAAATAAGTCAATAACAAAATAAGAAATATATACATTATATGCATTTTATATATATATATATATATACATATAATTCCACTTATATGAGGTACTTAGTAGTCAAAATCATAGAAACAAAAAGCAGAATAATTGTTGCCATATCCTGTGGGGAGGTGAAAATAGGAAGTTATTGTTTAGTGGGCAGAGTTTCAGTTTGACAAGATGGAAAGAGTTATGAAGATGAACAGTGGCAATGGTTGTAAAACATTATAAATATATTTAATACCACTGAACTGTACACTTAAAAATAGTTAAGATGGTGATTTTTATGTCAAGTATTTTTTACCACAATAAAAAAATTGAAAAAAACCTACTTGGAGCTTAACATTTATGAAACAAATGTACAAAGATAATGTGGATGACAAAAATATGTGCTAAGGACCATTTATTTTCAATGACTTGCATGAGTTTACCTTCTACACACCTCATAAATATCAAGATTTCCCAAAGGTCTTGTTTTCTATTAACACCAACAACTTTAGTTTCCACATGTAGATTGAAGACTCCCAATTTTGTGTCTTTAGCTCAGAACCTTCAGCTGAAGTCTAGTAATATGTGATTATTCAGTTCAGTCTAAAAAGAACAGGTCTTTGCAGTAAGAGATTAGAAATAAAAAATGAATGTCTATGTAGTAACAGACTTAGGGCATACTGTCATTTAACCTCCCCGTTATACTGAAGCCTCAACTATATCTGTCTTCCTTCGCTTTACCAGGGCCTAGAACAGTACCTGACAAACTTGTAATTCAATACAGAGCTAGTGAATTAATTGTTGAAAGAAAGAATATGAAGCATGTGCCATGTTCAGCAAAATTTCTAAACTTTGCAAAACATTTTCCACTCTAAGAAAATATTAATGAAAAGTTTATTTGACAGGTAAGACAAGTTTATTTCTTCTAAGAGAAATAAGGGACATGAGGAGACTATTTATTAAGATTTTAGAAAGGGTAGAGAAAGAAAGAAAATATTTCAATTTATATATATTGTCTGGAAAATGTACTATAATAACCCAAAGGGGAAAAATAAACACAAAATAATAATACTCAATTATAAAATTACATAGAAAAAAAGAAATATATTTATAATCTAGGTCATAATATCAAAAGTTATATATAGTCAGTTCAATTAAGAGCTATATTTTATTCATATATGTATAAATTAGTTCTATATCAAGATACTGTGGGTACAGTGGGAAATATAATCCTTAAGGATTATATAATATAGTGCAAATACTGTGATACATATTTGTATATGCAAAAATTATAAAGACTAATATGTTCTATGCTGCTATGCTATTTCTATAAATACTGCTTCTTCAGAGCATTAATCTAAATATACACATTGTGTCAGTTGTTGATAGTAATATTTAAATGAAGCAGCAGGGCACGGTGGCTCAGACTGTAACTCCAGCAATTTGGGAGGCCGAGGCGAGATGATTACAGGAGCCCAGGGGTTCGAGACCTGCCTGGGCAAATTGGTGAGCCCTCATCTCTCCAACAGCACACAAAAATTCACTGGGCATGGGGGCGTGCATCTGTAGTTCCGCTACTTGGAAGGCTGAGGCAGAAGGATCACCTAAGTCCAGCAGGTTGAGGCTGCGGTGTCTGTGAGCATGCCACTGCACTCCAGCCTGGGTAACAGAGTGAGACTCCAACTCAAAAAAATAAAATAAAATAAGCCAACATAGTCTACAATAAATAATGCCATTCATATATAAAAAGAGAAACTTCTGCTCACTTCGGACTTACATATTTAACTTTGGAGTAGGTGTTTGCATGGTGACTATGCTACTGTCACTTTCCTCAAAAACTTATTCATTTTTCTGCATTTTCTAGCCTGTGAACTAGCAGTACGAACCTACCTGTTCATCTGGGGTTGTAGAAGTACTAAAGCTATCACCTACGTGTTTCTTTATTCTGCCCCTTCCCCTTTGCTTGCACAATTACTGTATTAAGTTTAGTCCTCATCTCATTCCCCCAGATATTGCAATTTAGCATCATAATTAAATGGCTTTCCTTCAGTATGGCCTACTTCCAACTCCTCTTCCTAATTACTACCAGATTGATGTTCCTACAATGTAAATATCATTTCTCCTCTCTGCTTAAAAATCCATTTGTATATACCTATAATTTTCAAATCCTTCACTTAAACTCAAAGCACCTCATGACCAGACAGCTACCTCCTCTAATTTCTCCCATGTCTCCTCCACATGCTTTTTACTCTTATTCTCACATCAACAGATTTGTAATGCTTTAAACATGTACACTGTATCAGACTTCCTTCCATTCAAATGGCTTTTTTTCTTCCTACTTACTCTTTTAAAACTCAACTCAAAAGCAGACTAATTCTGGAACCATTCCAGAATCCTCCTTGTTTGTGTTTTTTATAAGCACATCTCTGTGATAGCTTTAATTCTATAGGACTACTATATATGATTCACAAATATACTTCCCCATTATACTGAAGCCTCAACTCTATCTGTCTTACTTCCTCTTACCAGGGCCTAGAACAGTGCCTGACAAACTTGTTATAGTGCAGAGTTAGTGAGTGAATTGTTGAAAGAAGGGATACAAAGCATGTACGATGTTCAGCAAAATTTCTAGATTTTGTAAAGCATTTTCTGACTCTAGGCAAATATTTATGAAAAGTTTATTTGACAGGTAAGGCCAAGTTTATTTCTCCTAAGGCAATGCCAACATTTAAGGGACATGAGGAGACAATCTTTCAAAATTTTAGAAAGGGTAGAGAAAGAAAGAAAATATTTCTATTTATATGTTAATATATCAAGTCCGGAAAATGTAAAAATATATATATATACATATATATATAATAAACATAAAATAATAACCAGGTGGAATATTTTTTTTTAAATTTTTTTGTGTATAGTCTTCCCTTCAGCTACTCAAACACACATAAAACACTAAAAAGAATTATAAACTTTGAGGGGGAAAGTATGAAAAATGCAAGTTGCTACCCTATTGGATGAAAAATGTACCCTAAAGAGAACCCATGCATGATAAAATGGTGGAATGGAAATTTCCAAGCTCTCAGTGTAAGCTTTGGAACTCACTAAGAAGCACTTATACTACCACTGACTTCCCAGTGTTAAATGGAACCTCTACTATTTCTTTTGAAAAATCACCAGCATAAGTACACTTTACAGAAGCAGAGCTGGTAGCCTTTGTTTAGGCAGATGAAGAAGTCTTGAGATTGTCACTACTACTTCAAGAGTAACCCAGGTAGCAGGGGTCTTCCATACTAGCAAAGACATGATAGTTCCATTCTTTGCATACCCAATTATTTAAATTGAGGCATAACGATTTATCGATAACTAAATTACATTCTCTTTATTCACTCATCAAATAGATAAAGGGATTGCATCTGAATGAAGCTATTTTCATGCATATTATGAGGGCATTGTTTCAATACAAAAACAGCATAATGGGTTAGCAAATAATATACATGTAATGTTGAGAAAGAGAATACTGCTATGTTTAAGTCATTCTGTGTCCTAGAAGATAATGATTATCCCCAATAGCCACTAGTAAGTTAATTAAAGAAATAGTAAATTCCAATACTGCAGTGAATTTCATTATACTTTTATGGCAGGAGCAGGGATTATATTTTACCCAAAAAGTTAACCAAACAAGGTATATGTGGATACTGAGCACTTTCCATTCAATTTTGCTGTGAACCTAAAATTGCCCTAAAATAAAGTCTGCTTTTAAAAAGTAAAATTAACTATACCTCAAGTTCTTTCTTGATCACAAAGTTGCTTTGTGGGGTGGATAAACTGTTTGACAATGCAAAAAAAATCCATAGAGTAGCAAAACTATTTGAAATAATTCAATTCTACCCCTCCCATTTGAGGTCATTAGATACTTTCTAGGCTATAAAGAAAACAAAACCACCTCTTTTCAGAGTGGTCAAAGTTTTCTTATTTCTGGATCGGTCCACCCCCACTTCCAAGCAAGTTTTTCACATAATTAACAGAAGAATAAAATGGCTGGGAAGAGGTTAGACATACTGGACTTTTTCCAATACTGCTCACTACAATAATCTTCTATCAGAATGAAAAATGGGCACTGCTCACAGTGGTAAAATTCGCTAAAGCATTCAGTGGAGATGGCCAGAGCATGAAAGCCTTAGGTCATTTGCTTACCACCTTATGTGTATACATCTGTAAGAGAGAGAATGGTTACCTACTAGACAATCAATTAAATAAATTTATACTGGTGAGGAAACTTGGTTTTCCTATTCTGGATTCTTCTGTGGAACTTGGAATATCAGTGGTGACTATAAACTCTCTTGGGTATTATATTACTCCAAGTAACTCAAACATGCAGAAATAAACTGCTGTGGAAATCAAGATAAAAGTAGTTTCTGATATAAAATTAGTCCCTATAGTTACAGAAGAAGGTTTCTTCAAAAGCATTCAGAGAAAATTGACTCTCATGTAGAAAGAATGATAGAAAAAAACACCCTCTGAAAGACTGAGTCTCAAATGGTTCTGCTTTGGAAAGTCCTGTTTTACACATAGTTTAGGTTTTCTACTATCTACATTGTAATTCAATATAGTTGAACAAATATTTTTTATCTTTAGTGTAGATTCAGAGGGTATATATGCATATTCATTACATGGACATAGTGTACAGTGGGAGGGATTAAGTCTCAGTGTCCCATTCCCCAGATAGTGAACATTGTACCCCATAGGTAATTTCTGAACCATAACTCCCCTCTACACCTCTCCCCTTATTGGTGTCTCCAGTGTCTATTATTTACATCTTTGTGACCATTTAGCTCATACGTATGCGTGAGAACTTGCAGAGTTTGTTTTTCTGTTTCTGAGTTAGTGCAGTTAGGATGATGATCTCCAGCTTCATCCACGTTGCTACAAAGACATGATTTCATCCTTTTTTATGTCTGCATAGTATTTTGTGGTGTGTATATATACCACATTTTCTTTATCCAGTCAATTGTTGGTGCAGTTGCCCAAATCTTTGAATAAAGTCTTACAGACTCATAGAGTTCTATATAATTAGCATGGAGCATGAAAGGCTTGTCTTTCTAAAAGGATCTTCATGGAGGCAGCAACAACTACTGAAGACACTGTGTTTGGAAGTACCGGAGGGACCCAGCAGGAAAAAAGATGGTGGCCCACCTAGGAAACAGAGCAGCAAGGAACAGCTCATCATGCCAGTGAGTATCAGTCTGCTGCATCCTGGGAGCGGAAGTAAGATCCTCCACCAACCAATCCTTTGGTCAGAATGTGTCAAAATGATGCAAAGCCAGGCCTGACTTTCAGCTCCTAGTCTGACAAAAAAAAGTGACTACTTTAACTGAAAAATAAAGTTCTACCCTTGGTCTTAGCCCCACATGGAGAATGCAGCTGGCCATGAGAATACAGATGCAGGACCGAGCATTTAAGTTAGAAAGAGCAGGAAGGACAAGCAAACACACAAAGGCTATCCCTCTGTGAACAAACAAAGCAGTCAGCCAGGGTGTTCAGAGCAGATTAGAGAGAAGGGTTTATCTTTAAGGGAAACATGGAGTAAAATAAGACACAAAGTAATAAACAGTAAATCTTAATACAAGTGTCCAGCCTGTGGCAGAGAATATAATCTCTAGTTGCCACTAATTTCCTTTTTTTGTAAACAGTAGACCCCAGTTGTAGTTAAAAGGCAGCATTTCTTAGCCTCTGTTAGAGCAGATAGTTGTCCCATGACTAAGTTCTGGCTGATGAGAGACAAGCAAAAGCATTGAGTGAGACTCCTGGGGAAACTGATGAAAGGTAACTGCCTCTTTGTAAGGAAAGTCTCTGTTGTCCTTCCTTTTCTTCTTCCTGAGGTCTGTAACTTGGACATGAGGCTGGACGACCAAAAACCTTCTCAGACTATGAGGTGACCTTGAAGATGGCAGCACATGCTAGGATGGAGGAGCAAAAATGGAGGAAAAGCCTGAGTCCCTGGTAACTAGGGAGCCACTAAATACACTCAGCACTATCTGTCTCTGGATTTCTTTTGCAATAGAGAAAAATAAGCATTGATGTTATTTAAGTAATTGTTTTTTCAAGTTTTCTGTAATATTCAGCCACACTTAGTCCTAAATGATACAACATTCCCCAGCATAGAACCTGTAGACCAATAATGCCAAAAGTTACACAGCTGAACATTGGCACAAATTGTGGAAGAGTACAGACCAGAAAGGAAACTGTTAACTTGAATATATATTGCTGTTACAGAGAAATAGCTAAGTATAGGATTCTAAGCCCATGCACATTTATACATAAAATAAATGTATAGTAAATCTTATACAGTTTTCATTCCAGAGTGTAAGTTGAGTCACTCTCAACAAATCCTTCTGTCATCTTCATAAACTATAGAGATAAAGAAACTCACTAGTAGTTATAGAGACTGGGACTCTGCATGTCTCATACCATCAAGTATCTGGTGCCCACAGTGAACAAAAACACATCAGCGGCATTCCTTATACACCACAGACATTTATAGACTTATTCCTAAGTGTGGCATGTATTACCCAAGCACCATAGGATACAATACAAAGTATGAAACATGGCCTCTGTCCTTAACCTGCTTGCTTACATTTAATTATTTATTGGGGATCTGCTATGCATGGGTGCATCCTAGACACTAGAGACAGAGGTTAGTAAGAGAGATTCTCAGTACTCAGAGAAGTTACAGCTTAGAAAAGAACAATTGAATAGTGTATGAAAAGAGAGAGCCTTAGCACTCAAAGGGAGGGAACTGATTCAGTCACAAGAGAGTAAGAAAATATTCCTGCAAACTGACACATTTTAAAAATTCACTTAGCTCTTCATGCAAAAATAGGATGTTGTAGGGAATACCTAGGTAGGGAAAGCCATGTGTAAAGCAGGAAGACTGGAAAGAGCACGGTACAATTAGGACATAGCAGGTGTGTTGAATGAGTGGCATTTGATGGGATACACACAGGCAAGCTATTTTTCTTCTACAACAGAGTTTAATATTCTTCTCCAGCCTTAGCCCCTTAATGCCATCCCGGGCCAATCCCATCACTTTTTGGTCATTTTCAGCTCTGAAATAATTTCAATTTCAGATATTAAAAATTCCAGGCCACAGAAATTAAAATTGTAGTCTCATCCATTCTCATAGCTTTAAATGGCATCCACACATGGACCATTTCCCACACTTCTCCCATCCAAGTACTAACCACACCTGACTCTGCTTAGGTTCTGAGATCTGATGAGATTGGGTGCATTCAGAGTGGCAAGGTCATAGACTCAGTTCCACATTTCTCTCTCCAGACCTGACCTCCCCCTTGAATTCCAACTGCCTGCATGACATCTACACTAATGGTTATCTCCAAATTAACCTGCCCCCAACCTGTTCCCTGTAGAATAGAGCTCTTCTCAGTTAATAGATATTTTATTCTTCCATTTCCTTGGCTTAACAAACATAGTAGTCTTCCCTGTCTCTCATACCCATTTCCAACTCATCAGCAAATCTGGTTTTATTTAGGTTGGCAAACATTTCTCACCTCACCTCTCCCATCATCCCTCCTTTCTTACTTTGTTTTTCCCATAATACATATCACCTTTAATTTTGTTCATTTCTGCTCCTCTATTAGATATAAGATTCATAAAGGCAAAGATACTTTTGTTGTTGTTGTTCACTGCTAAGTTCCCTGTACCTAGAATAGTGCCAGGCATAAAATAATTGCTCAATAAACAGTACTCAGAGAAGTTACAGCTTAGAAAAGAACAATTGAATAGTGTATGAAAAGAGAGAGCCTTAGCGTTCAAAGGGAGGGAACTGATTCAGTCATAAGAGAGTAAGAAAATATTCCTGCAAACTGACACATTTTAAAAATTCACTTAGCTCTCCATGCAAAAATAGGATGTTGTAGGGAATACCTAGGTAGGGAAAGCCATGTGTAAAGCAACGAGTTACTCACATCTTATTCACAATTTCTCTCCTCTCCCCAGCTCAGACCTGCAGTGGGTAGGAAGCTAGTTTTTTTTTTTTTTTTCTCTCTCACTCCTTCTGCTCATCCTAGCTTTAGCAAAGTAGGGATTAAGAGGAAGAAAGTTTAGAAAACAGGGGACAGAGGTCTTCTTTGGCCAGTGTGTATTCAATTCTCTCTTGGCTGACTCTAGCTGGTTGTCATGCTCTTTATGGAGAATGTTAAAAAGCCGGTTGTTTCATGAGGTGCTAGATGTTCTTTAGAGACCTTTCCTGACTTCAATAAAGACTGCCCTGCATTTGTTTCAATCAGACAGCACATCCCCTCTTGCAATCTTTGGCAAACCTCCCAAACTTCTGCCCCTGGATATATACTCCATACACTCCATACAGAGCATACAACCGGATTCCTGTCACCTCTGCAGGGGCCAG
Organism: Tarsius wallacei; assembly: GCA_963574415.1. Taxonomy (NCBI): domain Eukaryota; kingdom Metazoa; phylum Chordata; class Mammalia; order Primates; family Tarsiidae; genus Tarsius; species Tarsius wallacei. The sequence continues at coordinate 10,658 of CAUYQG010064090.1, forward strand.
CTGTTCCCTCCATAGTATCCACTTGGCCCATGGATAATCCCCACATGCCTGCCCTGGCAAATGCTTCTTCTACCAAGAATTGCCTTAGCTACTTCCCATTGGAACTTGTCAGCCAACTGCCACTCAAATTCAAGAACAAGATGAAAATCAACAGGCTCTGTATTCATGTATGTTTCCAATCCCCAAAGGAGATTCCTCCCCTACCCCAAGAATTCTCAGCACTCTGCTTCAGTATATTCTAGACCTCAAGTTAGCAATTCCATAGTACAGTAAACATCCAGCAAGGCTGGAATATGTGGGGTTTCCCTCTTCAGACACTTCCAGTCTCTATGAGAAATACCCTTGATGATTCCACACATGGCTTAGGGGAAAGGATGTAGTCCCTCTGATTTCCATGGAGAGAGGAGGGGAAATACCACAGCACTATTTACCACTAGCAGTTCTCCTATTTTCCAATGAACTATCTCCTGAATTTCTAATTTCTCTTGTATAGGCTGGAGATTGGTTATGGAAAATGACAGACACAAACTCAGTTTACTACATTTTAGAATGTTCTAGCAGCCTGCTTTAGAAGTCATAGGAAACTTATCACCTACCACTCATAAATCTCAGGCTTTAACATAAATCTTAAGATGTCAGCAAAAGTCCCATTCCACATTCATTAACATAGGCACTATCTGTGTTCAGCGCACTATACCAGGAGCTTAAGGTGGAAAGTAAAGAGTTCCCAGATATAAAGCTAAGTAGTGGCTAGACCCTAAAGGATTATGTATGCTGTGTTGGAAAATTGGGACTCTATTTGAAAAGCATTTCAGAGTTGTTGAAATGTTTTAAGCAGGAAAGTGAAAAGGTCACATTTGCATTTTAGCAAATATCATTCTGACTGCATGAAGGAGGTTGGATTAAATGTGAGCAAAACTGGAATCTGAACAGTTGTAGAAAGCCATAGCAGTAATCCAGGAAAGAGATGGTTACACCCTGAGCTAAGGAATTGAAGATGTCAAAAAGAGGTAGATAATAATATGATATGGGCTTCATGTCTATATATCAAGGAGGCATTTGGTAGGAAAGACGGGAGAGTCACAGATGATGTGAAATTGTGCTTGAACACCTGTTTAGATGAGGGGGCACTCACCATAATAGGAACCTTGAAAAGGAACAGATTTTGTGTGGAAAATGATGAATTCAAACTATGAAAAGAACACTAGCAGTCAAGGTAGTAAATAAAATGTGGCAATGAATGGGGGTCCAGAAGAAAGGCAGACTCCATAGGTCTTGGGTGGGCAAAAATGTTCTTGGGAGAAACAGAGATTTGCCTCAGATCTCTGAAATCAGGAAAGTGGTCAATAGACAGAGAGAAGGGATGTAGGCACCAGTGGTAGGGTACTAACATGAGCTAAGTCACAGAAGCCAGATAACTGGCATGTTATGGAACTGCTGACAAGTTGGTGATAAGACTAGTACTTAGCAAACTAGTGGAAATTAGTAACAATCAAAGTTGTAACAGTAGATATATTCAGAATGCATGAAACACTGAGGGAAAGCAATAAAGAGTCTTATATCTCTCCTCTGGATTATGACATTCAGCGTGAATAACATAGGGTCAAGTTCACCATATTTTGCCTAACACTCTCCTCAAAATAAGGCAAGTCTCTCTTTCCCATCTGGCAATTTGATGGTGTCCATTACAAAGAAGGATGTTAGTAAACACTTAATCAGGTGCAATCTAATAACTGGGAAAGGATATAAGGCTCTTAGAAAGGATATTCATGCCTAACTAATCTAAACAGGTAAGTAAACAAATAAGTATATAGAAAAGGGGAATCTGTAGAATCAATTTATTTGGACTATTTAGAAGTCTTTGACGCACTGCTTAAAAAAGGCTGCTTTGAGAATTTAAATTAATGTGGATTTATGGTATAAAAGATGCTTTGTCATGAATGGGGAACTGGTTCAAGAAGAAAGAGTCAGTCATAAATGGGCATTTTTAAAGTATTAAGGCTACTAACATATAGCATTTATTTAATTTAACATATAGTCATTCAAAAACCTCATGATAGAGATATTATTATTGCCAGTAGTGTGATGAGAAATCTAAATGTTGAAGACCAGGAAAAAACTTCTGATTGAATCTAAGGGAAATCACACTACCTTTGTAAATCGAATAGAAGTTTTATGTGGTGATTTTTAAAAATCACTTGTAAATTTGAGATTATATCCTGTAAAATTTGGAATGTGTTACCTGAGGATGGCATGTAGAAGACAATGTTACTTCTTCTAATTCAATCTGATTCTTTTTGACTTTAGTATTAAGAACATTAACCTATAAAGTACCGATTTTTAAAGAATATAAGAATCAAAATATGGCATTGCTATGAGCAGAGACATTTTATTCCCTCTTATCCCGTGAACCTTTTATTAGCTCAGCTAATATTAAAAATTTTTTAAAGAATCCTATTGGCTATCTCCAATACCCTTTAATTTTTTTTTTCACATTGTCAAACAATACTCTTAATGGGAATTCAGAATTCCATCAAGAAGGAATAGTGAGGTAGGCAGTGAAAATTTGTTACAGGTAGCTGAAGAGAAAAAAGGAGTTCATATATGATATTGATTCAGTAACCTGAGTAAATTCAATTACTTGGGATAATTAATTTCCAAATTGGCTATCAGGACCATCTAGGACTAAGAGTTTGATGACAATCCAGGTTTTTAAATATTTTTTTATCTAAAATTCTCTGCAGGGCATTCCTGCTAATGGAGCTAATCAAACTTGTTAAGCCATAGTGGAAACTATATTTAGACAATAACATTGTGTTTTTGCTTGTAGTCTCCATTTTATATGAGCGCAGCAAAAATAGGAATTCAGAGTTGGGGGAAACTAGTTGGACAAACACCACAACATATTCAGTATATCTGATTTTTCATATTTTTTTTATGTGTTGCTTTTCTTGCTAAATAAGTTTCATCAGCTCACTCACTTACAGTGGCCCACACTTTTGCAACTTGAAATATAAGGCAATTAATGATCATACATGATATTTCACAAGGATTGAAAATTTTGTTAACAAAATTTATCTCAAATGTTTTACAATTACTATTAAAGAACAGGTCTTATACAATGGCTCAAATTGTATTACAAAGATTATAACAACAACAACAACAACAAAGTAATGAAAACAATGTGAGGTATTATTGTAACTATTTATTTTAGACAGTAAATTTAAGAATATTAGATATGGCCTCATCTTCCTTGCTTTTACTCCTTATGGAAAATTTTCTCCTATGCTACTTTCAAGGAATAAGACTATCATCCAAAGTACAAACTTGGCATTTTAAAAATCCTATAATCCTGAAAAGAGAACTCTTTACACTAGTTGAGCACCAAAAGTGAAGTAACTTGTTTCCATCCAACTTCTCTGCTCTGTATTTCTTCCCTCTGAGCCAATGTCTGACTCACACATTTGTATAAATGTGCAGTTATATAACCTCCTTATTTTAATGTTTCTGATGCTATTAACCATTTAAAAGAATTTAGCCATTTCATTGTTATACATTGTGTTCATTGTTCTCTATATTTGATCTTTTCCTCCTTTCCCTTGTAAAACTCTTCCACTGTGTGAGTGATGCATGATTGCACAAATCACACAGCCCTGCTTACCAGTGTGCCCTCTGGCTTGCAGTGAGTGTAGCCACAGGCAAGTGAAAGTGAAAACACATTGTACAAGAAGCATATAAAGTACTTTCAAATTCATTACCATCATTCAGTCTAAAAGCAACCCAGCAAAGTCACTAGGATATACATAATATCTCCATTTTGCATGTAATTGAGTAGCTTGCTCAAGTACCAAGAGCTGGTAATCGGTAAATTCAGGTATTCTCACATAAAATTTAGTGTACTTTTACTAAACTACAATGTCTCCTAAACTATGTCACAAAAGCAAAAAACCTCAGCCGGAGATATCAAGAAGTAGGATCAGTTGACATAGGGTCAATCCCAAGTTACAGGAAAGGAATAGGAACAAAAAGTTCCCCCTAACTGAAATGGGAAAAGGCAAGGAAGAAGCACTTTAGTTAGTAACATAATAAAAATATCTTATATTTTATTGATGGCTATTTATATTATCTTGGATGTATACTGTTAATGATAATATGCAAGCAACATGTATATGTATGCATAAATTATATATACATATATATGTGAGTTGTGTAGAATATATTTCTAGACATAAATTTCAGGTTCATAACAGGCAGATGGATGTTGTGTGCCTCAGGATGTGAAACCCTGGGATGGACTCAAGCTCTGTCAGGGAGTATTCCAGTGGAGAATGCATAGCCTAGTTCCATGAGGCTCTACATGAAGAAACATCAGGCAAACCCTAAATAATAAGCATCCTATTACAGTCAGGGAGGGGATTCGTTCTTCAAACAAGTCAATATTGTGAAAGATAAAGGTTGAGAAACCATTCCAGATGGAAGATTGAGGAGATACAACTATCAAACAAGATAGTGATCAGAAACCAAATCCTATGCTGGAAGGCAAAACAATTACATATTTTATTATTGGCTTATGGGTATTTGTCAATCAACAAAATTGGAATATACACTATAGATAGATAAATTACATCTAGGTTAAATGTTCTGAAGTTAATAACTGTACTGTAGTTATATAGGAGAATATATGTATTCTTAGGAAATACATATTGAAGTATGCATGGTGTATCTAACTTATTTTCAAATAGTTCAGGTGATATATATGTATATGTAGAAAGAAAAGACAGAGGTGACAGAGCACATAGACAGAGAGAGAAAAAATGGTAAAATAAATGAAGAAATGCTAACAATGAATAACTCAGATAAAGGATATAGCAAAACATCACTGTACTATAAGTTTAAAATTATTTCTAAATAAAATGCTTTATAAAAAATTTTAAAAAGAAATAAAATTAAGGCTTTTGAGACACAATGCAAAATTGACTTCTAAAAATAATGTAATCCCTGTTCCACTAACAATATATGAGTGTCTATTTTCTAAAATCATGCAAACACTACATATTATTATTTTAAATATTTATTAATTTCAATTTTGGGATGTAAAGTTATCCAAAAATATGAATTGTGTTGTTTATTTGGTTTTTGTTGATTGTTTTGATATTTTGATATTTGATTATTTTGATATTTTGTTGACTATTTTTTACTTGTGTTTTCAATCAAATTGTAATTTTTTTGTGTGTGTGCATGAATTTCTTGTTCATATATTACCATTTTATACTACTAAAGCATTACTTCTTCTTAAATTATAAGGCCCCTTCTTATCATTAGGGTAATAATGTTTTGTTCATCCTTGCCCCCCAAAACAAAATAAGGTGGTCATGTATAGGTACTCTATATCTGAAAAAAATATTAGTCATAATCTTCCTTCCATATATCCATCTTTTATGTAAATATCTTCTTAGCTATATTATAGAATAGTTAAATAGATTAAAAAGACTCAATTTTGTGCTGTCCACAGGAAACTCACTTTAAATTTAAGGACACATATAGGCTGAAAGTGAAAAAATAGGGGAAAAAATTTCATGTAAATGGTAGCCAAAAGAGAGTATGAATAGTTATACTTAGATCAAACTAAATAGATTTTAAGTCAAGAACTGTAAAGACACAGACAGTCATTATATAACGATTGAAAGGCCAATATGCCAGGAAGACATAACATTAATACATGCACTCAACACCAGAACACCTTAAATATATAAAGCAAATATCTACATGTAAGAAAGAAGGAACTGACAGCTATACATAATAGCAGGAGACTTCAGTACCTCACTTTCAACTATTGATAGATCATCCAGACAGAAGATCGTAAGGAAACAGATGACTTGAAACACTGCAGACCAAATCAACCTTGTAGATATATACAGAACGTTCTTGTCAACAACAGCAGAACACACATTCCTTGTAAACACACACAGAACTTCCTCCAGAATAGATCACATGTTAGGTCACAAAATAAGTCTGAACAAATTTAAGATGCTTGAAATCATATCAAGTATGTTTATTGACCATAATAGTGAAAGTAGAAACCAATAGTAAAAGAAAAGCTGGAAAATTCACCCCATGTGGGAATTAAGAAACAACACAATCTTGATCGACTACTGGGTCAAACAAGAAATTGAAGTTAGAAAATACCTGGAGACAAACAAAAACAAAAACATTACATACGAAAATTTTGGGGATACAAAGAAAGCTCTATCAGTCCGCTCTGTTTGGTGTAACAAAATTCCATAAGCTGAGAGGCTTATAAACAACACAATTGTATTTCTCATAATTCTGGAGGCTGGAGAATTCAAGATCAAGGCAGCAGCAGACTCAGTGTCCGATGAGGGCCTTTATCCTAATTCACAGATGGCACATTATTCCTGTGTCCTCAAATGGTGGAAGGAGAGAATTCTGGTTTCTTCAGCCCTTATAAGAACACTAATCCTATTCACATAAGTTCTACACCTTCATGTCTTAGTCATCTCCCATATGCCCCCACGTAATACCGCCGCACTTGGGATCAGGTTTCAAAATATAAATTTTGTAGAGACCCAAATATTTAGATCATAGAAATTACTAAGAAAGTAGTTTATTGTAATAAATATCTACATTAAAAAAAAAAGAAATGTCTCAAATAAACCTAACTATACACTACAAGGAAGTAGAAAAAGAAGGGGCGGGGCGGGGGGAATGAAGTCCAAACTTAGCAGAAGAGAGGAAATAATATTTGAGCAAAAATTTAAAAATTAAAAATGAATGAAAGTAGGGTTTTTTCCCAGAAGTTAAACAAATTTGACAAGCTCAATTTGACAAAATTCAAATTTGACAAATTTGAACTAAACTAAAAAAGAGAGAGATAAAAGTCCCAATTTTAAAAAATCAAAAGTAAAAAAGAAAACATTACAACTGATACTACAGAATAAAAAGAGTCAGAAGAGGCTACTATGAACAAGTACATACTAACAAACTGGATGGCCTAAAAGAAATGGATAAATTTCTAGAAATATGCAATCTATTACAATTGCATTGTGAAGAAAATAAGACCTATAACAAGTATGGAGAATGAATCAGTAACCAAAAATCTCCCAACAAATAAAAGCTCAGGACCAGATGGCTTCACAGGTGAATTCTACCAAACATTTTTCTTAAAATTTCCATCCTTCTCAAATTCTTCCAAAATATTGAATGGGAAAATACATTTCCAAACTCATTTTATGAGTTTAGCATTACCTGATACCAAAACTATACAGAGACACCATGAGAAAGGAAAATTATAAGCCAATGTTCCTGGAGAATATAGACGCAAAAACAAAAAAATTAACAAATACTAACAAACCAAATCCAGTAGCACTCTATAGGAGCATACACCATGAAAAAATGTGGGTATTCATTCTACAATAAATCCCTGGGTGGTTCAATATATTAAAATCAATTAAGGTGATAAACCACAGAGGTAAAGGATTAAAATCACATGTTAATTGCAAAAGATGCAGAAAAAGCATTTGACAAAATTCAACACACTTTCATGATAAACTCTCAACAAACTAAGAACAGGGAAAAAATTTATCTCAAAGTAATAAAGGCTATGTAAAGAAACTCACAGCTAACATTATACTTGGTAGTGAGAAGCTGAAAGATTTTCCTTTAAAATCAGGAACAATGCAAGAGTGCTCACTCTCACCACTTTTATTCAACATATTACTAGAAGTCTTATCCAGAGAAATTAGGCAATACAAAGAAATAAATTACATCCAAATCAGAAAGGAAAAAGTAAAATTGTCCATGCTTGCAGACAACATAATCTTATATGGAGAAAGCCCTAAAGATTCCACTTAAAAACAAAACTGTCAGAACTAATAAACACATTCAACAAAGTTTCAAGGTACAAAATCAACATACAAAAACTAGTTGTATTTCTACACACTACAAATGAACTATCTGAAAAGAAAATAGGAAAACAATCCCATTTACAATAGGACCAAAAAATAAAATAAAATACTTAGGAATAAACTTAATTTAGGAGGTGAAAGACATTTATACTGAAAACTACAAAGCATGGATGAAAGAAAGTAAAGAAAACATAATAAATGAACTGTCTTACGTACAAGAATTAGAAGACTCAATATTGTTAAAATGTTTAAACTACCCAAAGTAATCTACAGATTCAATGCAATCTTTATAAAATTCCAGTGGTCTTTTTTACAGAATTTTTTTTTAAATCCTACAATTCATATAGAACCACAAAAGACCCTGAGAAAGAGTAACAAAGTTGGAGCATTACGTTTTGGAAGGCCAAGATGGGAGGATTGCTTGAGGCCAGAAGTTTGAGACCATCATGGGCAACATGGCAAGACCCTGTATCTACAAAAAAAAAATTTTTTTAACTAGCTGGGTGTGGTGGTGTGCACCTATTGTCCCATTACTTGGGAGGATGAGGTAGAAGGATCACTTGAGTTCAGGAATTCAAGACTGCAGTGACCTGTAATTGCTGCCTTCCAGTCTGAATGACAGAGTGAGACCCCCCCATCTCTTTTATATATATATATCAAAGCTACAGTAATTTAAATAATATGGCATTGGCATGAAGATAGACATATATACCAATAAAAGAGAATAGAGAGCCCAGAAATAAATCCACATATATATGGCCAACTGATCTTTATCACGAATACCCAGAACACACAATGAGAAAAAGACTGTGTCTTTGAAAAACTGTACTGGAAAAATTGGACATTCACATGCAAAAAAAAAAAGAAAAGAAAAGAAATTGGGCCCTTATCTTTCACCACATACAAGAGTTAACTCAAAAAAAATTAAAGACTTAAAATTAAGACCTGAAACTGTGAAACAAATAGAGGAAAAGCTTCATGACTTTGGTCTTGGCAATAATTTTATGGATAGAACGCCAAAAGTATAGAAAACAAAAATAAATAAATAAATAAATAAATGTAACTATATCAAACTAAGTAATATGCTTCTGCACAGCAAAGGAACAATCAACAGGGTGAAAAGCCTATCCATGGAATGGGAGAAATATTTTCAAAACCATGTATCTGATATGGGTTTATTCCCAAACTCCTACAATTCAATAGCAAATAAATAAATAAATAAAAATAACCTAATTTAAAAATGAACTAAGAACTGGTTACTCCAACCTGGATGGCCTTAAAGTCTATAATACTGAGTGATCTTTCACAGAAACAAAGAACTGAGTATCACATGTTTTCACTCATAAGCAGACCTTGAACAATTATCATAATACTGTAAGAAAAGGATTGGCAGTAGTTGGAAACTGCTGGGAGGGGTGTGGGACAGCAGGATTGGCAGTAGTGGGAATCTGCCTAGGCGGCATACCTCATCAACAAGGGACCTGCGTAATGAACATTTGTATACCTAACCCTGAATTTTACCCCACATCTTTAAAATAAACAAACGAACAAACAAAGAACTAATTGTTCTTTGAAAGAAAATATACAAAAGACCAACAGGTACATGAAAAAGTGCTTAGGGGTGGGGCGGGGAAGAAAAAGTGCTTAATATGACTAATCATCAGAGAAATGCAACTCAAAACTATGAGATATCACTTCATACCTGCCATGATGGCTATTATTGAAATTTTAAAAAAAAAGACAGTCACTTGTGGTTAGGATGTGGATAAATTGGCATCCCTACATACTGTTGGTGGGAATGCAAAATGGTGCAGCCATTATGGAAAATAGTGTGGAAGTTCCACAGAAAATTATCATTAGAACTTCCACATGATCCAACTGTCTCATATCTGGATATTTATTCAAAACAATTAAAATCAGGATCCCGATGACATGTTAGCATGCTCATGTTCATTTCAGCACTATTCACAATAGCTGAGATATAGAAACAACCTAAAAGTCCATCAACAGATGAATGGGTAAAGAAAATGTGGTAAATACATATAGTGAAATGCTTTCCAGTCTTAAGAAAATAAAGAAATTCTGTAATTGCAACAAATATAAGAACTTTAGGACAGTGTGGTAAAGGAAATAAGCCAGGCACAGAAAGAATAATACTGAATGATTCCACATAGATGAGATATCTGAAATAGTCAAATACATAGAATTAGAATGGAATGGTGCTTTGCAGGGGCTGGGATAGTGGGAAGTAGGTAACTAGACAACAGGCATAAAGTTTCAGTTAAGCAATAAGCCCTGGAGGTCTGCTGTAGAACACTGAACTTATAGTCAGCAATAAGGTATTGTAAAGTTAAAAATAAGTTGAGGGTAGATCTCATGTTAAGTATTCTTGCCACAATAAAATACAATAAAAAGAATTACTTACAGCAGTGAAATAAGTCTCATACATATAAATACTGGCAAATGAGGAAAATAATGTTGAATGCTATTAAATATCTTGTCTAAGATAAACTAAGAAAGTACAATTTATCTAAAGAGAGTAAACATTGACAATCTTTTTGCATAGCTGGAATAACTTTCTATTTACTCTAATGCCTCATCCAGAGAAGTTCACATTGTTTAAATTTCATATCCATGCTTGTTAAAAGTAACTGTAAAAGATATAATTTGTGAGTTTTTAGAACAAGAGGCTGCATGTGTAAATGATTTAAATATGGGAATCACTTTTAACCTGGCATCTAGTTTTGAAAATTCAGTAAAAAGAGGCATATGTGCCAACTGTCCTTGTTAAAATGAGAGAACATAAAACAGAAAAATCTCTTTTAAATGCTCAGAAACCTGGCAAAGATTCCTAACAAGTTATAAAAATCGGGTGTGAATATCGCCCATGACTCACGAATGGTAAAGGCTTGGAGGTATAATGCCAGATGAACCAATAAGTGGAAAGTAACAAAGCTGGCAAGACCATAAATGATCATGGCTTTGATAATCATATCCAGAAGACAGAATCTTGCCCCAGGATTATGGATTGGTGTACAGTATTCATCACATTTTGGAGGAATCCTCTCTTGAGATATGTACCACAGGAGAATCAAACCATCTCAAATTCGGAATTAGGCTCTAAGTTTCCCTCTATCCCAGCCCTTGGCAACCACCATTCTGTTTTGATTCTATGAATTTGACTATTTTAGATATCTCATCTATGTGGAATCATTCACATGGAATAACTAACCTTTTTTAAAGATGGCCTCCTAAAAGGAAAACAAGAAAACTATATAAGAATATCATTCAAGAAAACATTTTCTACCATACAAGTAAAAGATTTCCAAAGACTTTCTTTTAAGAAAAAAAAAATCGACTCCTTGCTATTGCCATTTTTGCAGAACAATATAAAGCCAAGAGAACTGGCCTATTTTAATAAGCTGCTTTCATGTACTGGGAATGGAATAAAAAGGATACTAGTGTGTAATAGAAGAGTCATAGGATGCTTAAAAGTATAAAAAAGACACCCTAACCTGAGCTGAGGAAGGTCTCCTGGAGTAGATAACACCCGCACTTAGCCTTGAAAAGTACATCAGGTTTGCCAGAGATGATGAAGAGGGCTGATGGTTGTGATACATATTAGAAAAGGCAAGGGCTTCACTAGTTTACGAAGGAAAAATGAAGGCAACCTCTACTTATTTTCTTTCCATCTTTCTAATGCCTTCTAATGTAAGACACTATCAATTGTAAAATGTATCTAGATTTTTTACTGTAAAATGTGGAGGGAAATGTGTCTGTTTATTTTATTTGAGTTGTGGGGTACAAGTGAGGATTTACTACATAAGTAATTTGCATGCAGGCGAATTTTGGGCTTCTAGCTGGCCCTCTCCCCCTGGTAGTGGACCAGGTACCCAGTGTGTTGCCATGTTACTCCCTCCATCCTTCCTTCCTTCCTCCACTGTCTGCTGATCGCACCTCTGTGCTCATACCACCAGTGATCAGGGACCACTTATAAATGAGAACATGCAGTTCTTTGTTTCTGTGATAATTCACTTAGTATGATGGTCTCCAGCTGCATTCAGGTTGCTGTGAAGGCCGTGATTTTGTTCTTTTTATTTTTGCATAATATTCCATCATGTATATGTACCACATTTTTTTTATCCATGGGCATCTGGGTTGGTTCCATGTTTTTGCGATTGTGAATAGTGCGATAAATATGAGTGTGCAGGTGTCTCTTTGGTAGAGGGATTTATGTTCTTCTGGATATATTCCCAGAAGTGAGATTGCTGGGTTGCATGGAAACTGAATTTTTGGTTCTTTGAGAAATCACCACACTGCTTTCCACAGAGGCTGACCTAGCTTACGTTCCCACCAACAGTGCAGAAGCATTCTCTTTTCTCTGCAGCCAGGCAAGCACCTGTTGTTTTTTGACTTATTGAAGAGGGCCATCCTTACTGTTAGATAATAGCTCATTGTAGTTTTGATTTGCATTTCTCTGAGCAAACCAAAATTCATTAGTGAGGCTGAGCATTTGGAAAATGTGTATCTTTGAACGTATCTTTGAGTCAGTGGCATGCAATTTTCCGACCTCTGTTAACAAACTCCACAGAAGTATAGAAGCCTCCTACTCCTGCAATCTAGCTGTTAGGTTCTAGCTTTAGGAACATAAAGAGAAAATTTTTAATGAAAAGCTTAGTTTATTTAATATATATACTTTACTTATATATTTGTATTCAAATTGTACAAACGATTATTGAGTATACCATCTGTGTTCAAAAATAACCTGAGGAAGTTTTTAAAAATATCAGTCATATGAGATTTAAAAAACAGCCAGATAAAAAGACATTAAAACAAATTTTGCTATAAAATTGTTAATAAGTAGTCTAATACAAGAAACAACATTATTCAACATACAGTTTTCATTGCATGAAAACAAACCTGTAACTGTCAAGAAACAAAACTTGGAAAACTTTCTCCCTTGCATTCTTGTGAAGAAGCCATCATCATAGCAAGTGAATTTTTAATGTTATTTCAGTGCAGACTAGTCATATACTAACAATTACAATTTAATAAAAGCAATTCAAGAAGAGGATAAAACAATTCTCTCTAAAATACACATCTCTCTGACCATCTGGCTTAATTCAGGTATAAACTCGAGTGTACAGAATAGAAATTGATGAATTGCATATCGCTCAAGTAATTCTGAGGCTAAGATGTCAGCTACTCTCAACTTTCAAAAAGCATTAAGTGTCTATAAAATCAAGGCAATACTCCTTGAAGAATAACTGCATTGCAGTTATTGCATTAATCCAATCCATTCAATCAGCTAAAAGGAAGTGAGTTTAACACCATTCTGTGAATACTTATGACATGGCTTGAATGTATCCTCCAAATTTTATGTTAGAAACTTAATCCCCAAATTCGTATGTTGATAGTATTTGGAGGTAAAACCTTCGGGAAGTAATTAACATTAAAGAAGGTCATCAGGCAGGACCCCCATAATGGCATTGGTGGCTTTATAAGATGGAAAGGGGCCTGAGCTGACACGCACTGTCTTGCCTTCTCACCATACAGTGCTCTCTGCATGGTATGACACAGCAAGAAGGCCCTCTCCAGTTGCTGGAGCCATGCACTTGGACTTTCCAGAAGTTCTGGAAATGGTAACCTCTTCTTTATAAATTGCACAGTCTTTGGTATTCAATTATAGCACAGAAAACAAACTAAGACAACCTAGAAGTTTAATTACAGTATGTGTGTAAGTGGGAAAGTAGGAATGTTATTAGAAATATTTAACCACTGAAAAAATTTAATCATGATCGTATGGCATACATATAGCATGACACCAATTTTATTGTGGAATAGGCATTCCTGCTGAAATAGATTCCAGTAGTCCCCCTACTAAGCCAAATCTTAATCCTAAAATTGCTAGATCATGGGTAGGTATAGAGAACCTTAGGATAAAAGGCTAGGGGCAGCTGGGGCAGCAGGTAGAATACAGAAGGCTTGGAAACTGTCACGTGTTGAAATTTTCAGTGCCAACAACCATTATAACTATATCAGCATATACTGGCTGAATTTCAGTACTCAGTAAATTCTCTTTGTGAGAAATTAGTCCAGATAACCAAAGGCTGTTCAAAGAACAAATACTAGATTAAAAGTCTTCTTAAGTGCAATGTTTTCTGCAACAGTGCTAATCACTTAATGATGTCTTTGCTTCTCCCTTTACAATACTCCTTATTCCATGTCTGGTTTATCCTCAAAATAATATTAAAATGCATACTATAAAAAGAATTGAGAATAGGTAGCAACTCAGAGGAGGAGATGCAGGTAGGGCACAGTCCTCTTGAGTCTTTAGCTATGTTTTAATCTGTGAATATGTTGGGGAAAATTCTGTGAACTGAAAGAGAGTAGCTAGTGAGGTGCTGTGAACTCAACTGATATTCTGGAGTATACAAAAAAGTGAGAAAACTTACCAACTAGTTTTGTAAGGCCAGAATAACCTCAGTACTAAAACCAGACAAAGCTATTACAAAAAAAAAACTAAAGACCAATATCTCTCATGAACATAGACACAAATTATTCTTTTTTTTTTTTTTTTCTGAGTTGCAGTCTCACTCTGTCGCCCAGACTGGAGTGCAGTGGCCGCTCCTGGCCACCGCAGCCTCGACCTGCTGGGCTCCAGCGATCCTTCCGCCTCAGTCTTCCGAGTAGCTGGAACTACAGGCGCGTGCTACCACGTGCGGCTAATTTTTTTGATTTATTGTAGAGATGAGGTCTCACCAAGTTGCCCAGGCGGATCACGAACCCGCAGGCTCAGGCAATTCACTCACCTCGGCCTCCCAAAGCACGGGATTACAGGCTGAGCCACCAAGTCTGGCCACAAACTATCCTTAATAAAATATTCTTAAATTGAATTCAACAATATGCACAAATATAGACAATATATACAAATGTATACAATAAATAAGAATACATTTCTATTGTATATCTTTATATCCATTATTTGCATATCTTATATAAAATTATATATGTTTGCATATGCATTAAAATATATACAAACATCATGACCAAGTGTGGTTTACTACAGTAATGAAGGATTGGTTTAACATTTGAAAATCAATCAATTTAATTCACCACATTAACAAAATACACGAGAAAATGCATAAGGTCTTTTCAATAAGTACAGAAAGAACATTTGATACATTCAATAACCATTTATTGTATGAACTTTCAGGAAACTAGCGAATATTTTTTAAAATTCCCCAATTGGTAAATGACATCTACAAAAAAAAAAAAAACTACAATTTACATCACTGAATGACAAAAGACTGAATGCTTTCACCTTAAGATCAAAAACATGGTAAGGAGATTCATGTTTTTCACATTCAACATTTTAGTGGACAAAGAATAGGGAAGAAAAAACAATGCAATATAAAATAAGAAAGAAAACAAGGCATATCAATTTTTTAAAAAAGAAAATTTTAAAAGATAGCATAAATGAATGAATCTGTCCTAATGAATCTGCCCCAAAAAACCTACTAAAACTAATAGATGGATTATTAGATATAGGACAAAAAGTCAATATGTAGAAAAAATTGAAAAATAAAAATCTAAACCTTATTTGCAATAGCATCCAAAAACATGGACTACTTAGGAATACACTTAATTTAAAATGTGTGATATTTTTATATTGAAAACTCCAAAAAGTTTCAGAGAGAAATTAAGGAAGACCTAAATAGACAAATATACTATGTTCATGCATTAGGAAACTCAAAATTGTTAAAATGTTAATTCTCCACAAAAATAGATTAAAGATTTCAGTCAAAATTCTAAATAAATTTGTTTGTAAAAATGGACAAACTGATTCTAAAATGTATATTTAAAATGCCAAGAACATAGAAGAGCCAAAAGTTTGAAAAAGCACCAATCTGGAGGATTTGCAGTACCAATTTTCAGAACTGAGAACACAACTCAATCTCACACCATATACAAAACTTAATTTGAGATGAACTAGGATCAAAAGGCAAAATATGGACACTGTCACCATTGACTCTTCTACCTGTTCAATCTCTATATCTAAGGTCTATCACTGTCTCATGTTCTCTACGCTGCCTTCCTCTATACTGAGGTATTAAATCATTGGAGACTTCCTCTTTCCAACTGTAATCTCATACCATGCTTTTTCCAATAAGTGATTCTGTCCAGTTTACCTTTTTAGTGTTTTGATTGTTCCCTTACTCTTGGCTACATATTAGCTCTTGCAGATAATCACATTTATTATATTTGAATTTTATTAATTTAACCTTCAGAAGATCATCTAAATGTATAAGTTCTTACTTATAAATACTTCATTGGGTCCCCCATGCCCTGGCACCAAGAACACAGCTCACTTTTCTACACTGTATAGATTAACCCATTTATTTATATTTTGTCATTATCACCATGAACCTTGACAAATATTAGACTATAGATTCCACTTAAAGAAAGCAGGAGATTAATCTACATATCACCTGCCACAGTCTGGTTTCAAAAGCACCTTCACTCTGACGATGGCTGCATTCTGAATCCTTTCTCTGTGTGTCTGCAAGGTTGCAACAAGAAACTGGATATCACTGAAAACCATTTTCATGTTAAGGGGCCTATAGCATGCATGGAGACTCATGAAATCATCACTTCTTGAATAATATTACTGGGTTATGGCTGAAAACGTTCATGCACCACTTACCAAATTGCATTCATATGGGCAGGCATTTATATTGTGCAACTTAATCATAACTCCCTGGTTCAATGGCATGGTGGCCAGAGGTAATACACCTGTAATTGCAGCCTGATTGCACTACCTTTCACTGCCTTCACAGCAGTACTCTGCACAGATTTATCATTTCCCTTTCAAAAGAGGGTCTTTGCTGCTTTGTTTTGATATGATGTTGAAAGTCTGGCTATTTTCCAGCAGATCGGGAGTAAAGATGTAAATTTTTTTCATAATAAATGACAGAACCTATCTTAAAAATATGAAAGAGATTTTCTACTGAAAATAATTGTGCTTCCTCTCCATACTTGAAAAATGAATGCTGCTTGCTGCAAATCTTGTTCCTAACCTATGTATTAAGGAAAAGGACACTGGAAAGGAAGATGGTATGGGGCAATTTTTTTCAACTGTGTTCAGAAATAGCTTAAAATACTTTAGATTTCTTAAGGTTTTTCCAGGAATGGGAAGGGAAAAATTAGTAGATTATTCTGGACCTGGTCAGCTTTCCATCACCCCAACATCCCATCCCTATATCAATCAGGAAAGCTTTGCCTTTAGTCAAAGGTTTACCTTAAAATGAATGAAACAAAGCTTCAGGAATCCTCACTTTCACAAACACTTTTAAGACCCCCAGCAATGTGTTCACACATTATAATTTTTGCAAAATTTGGAAAAGTAAAAAAAAAAATGTTAACCACAATTAGTTAAGGCTAATGTCTCCTTCCATTCTATTGTCCTATTGTATCTTCCTTGATGTCAGATGACACTGGAGTAGCCACAGGCTATTTAGAGAGATGAGGTTAAGGATAAATTTGGGGGTGGATTTTGCTTTGGTTTCATGGGACATATGTGTGAGCTTCACAGTCATGTGTGTGGATGACTGAGTTTTGTTCGCTAGCCCATTTCAGGGATGTGTCCATGAACACTCCCATCACTACTGTGTTAATCCACCTAGCATCATGACACAAAGGACCAGGGTCAGAGATGATATAGTGTTATGAATTTGTTCTATGGAAATCATCAAGATACAAAGCCAAAAGCTAGTTTATGTAAAATTTGTCCAAGCATCAGACATGCAAAAATAAAAGTAGACTCTTCAGTTCTCATCTATATCTAGTCTAGAGTATAATCTTTACACTTGAAGTAAGAGAGGGAGAGAGAGAGAGACAATTAATCAATCAATTAATAAAATAATAAAATACATATATATAATCAGATAATGACACCTCTGTAACAATAAAGCAAGAAAGACGGTAGATAGTAAAGTTGAACTTTTACATAGGATGGTAAGGAAAATAAGATACCATTTGATCCACTATTTCATAACAATGATACAAAGTATGCCAATGTCCATATTTATTAAATGCCTACTATAATTTATGTACTGGTGACACAACTGTAAACTATATACAAATAATCTTTGCTCTAATGGAGTATACTATGAAGGCAGACCCACAAAAACAGGAATTTATTTATAAAAAAAATTGTGTATTTATTCTCACATGTTTAGACTTCAGTTACCTTCAAAGTACTCTCTATTTGATGCAATACACCTATACAGATGCTTTTTCCACTGCTCAAAACAGTTTTTGAAATTGCCAAGTTTGATTCCTTTTAGTGCTTCTGCTGTTTTTGTTTCACCTCTTCCACATTGTCAAAACATTTCCCTTTGAGGACATTTTCATCTGGGAAACAACAACAAAAAGTCACTCAGTGAGATCCAGTGAACAGGGAGGGTGGGGTATGGGGCCATGGTGCTTTTAGTCTAAAAACTGCTCAGCACAGTGTAGACAGGTGCATTGTCATGGTTGAAGAACTAGTTATGTGTTTGCCATAACTCAGGGTACTTCTTCCCCAAACCATGATGCAACCTTCTCAGAACTTTCAGATAAAAACTTTGGCTGACCATTTGATCCAGAGGAACAAATTCAGAGTGTACTACAAGGGGCCCACCCTCCACAAGATAATTCCATTTTTTGGGGGGGGTCCCTTCTTGTAAATACAGGGTTATGTAGCCATCAATCAGGCAATTACAATATGGTACATAATGGGATATGGTGGCGGGATGTTTTAAGGTGTCACTTACTTGGCATAAAGGATAATACAAATTTTCTTGGACAGCAACTCACACCTGCAGTCCTAGCACTTAGGGAGGATGAGGTGGGAGGATTGCTTGAGCCCAGCAGTTAGAGACCAGCCTGGGCAAAATAGTGAGACCTCATCTCTATAAAGTAAAACAATAATATTAACTTAATAACTTTTATGCCAAAACCTAAAGGATAAGGAGGACCTATCAAAAGTGAGATGAAATGGAGGAAAGAGACCCATTCACATGTAAAGAACAAAATGCCAATAGCCAGAGGCTAGAAGAGAGACTATGTCTGACAGGAAACAGAAAATAATTTAGCAAAAGCATGAAACAAAAAATAAGATTGAAGAGAAAAGCAGCTTCATTTAGAACACTGCTTCATAAACAATGAAAAAGATTTTGAACTTTTGAAGGGTGTTCAGCAGGTACAGAGAAGGATATGACTGTAAGAATTATATTTTTGTAACAATTACTCTGGTTGCCATGAAGAAAGAAAGAACAGAGGAATATAATATTGAATGAGAAGAAAGCAGCAAAGAAGTTATTGCTATTGTTTGGAGGTAAAAAAAAAGATGATAGTCAAAGTTGGAAAGTGACAGTGAAGATTAATAGAGGTAGGTAGATTTTAGAGTTATTTAGGAAATAGAATCAGTGGTGAGTACTTGAAAGGAGGGAGTGACTGAGGAGTAATAAAAGACATGTCCAGATTTCTGGCTTGAGTAACGGGTATCAACCTATTGTGGATTGAACTGAGTCCTCCCAAATTTTGTGTGGTGAAGCCCTCACTCTTGTACCTCAGAATGTGGCTGTATTTAAAAATAGGATCTTTAAAGAGGTTACTTAGGTTACTATGAAGTCATTAGGAAGGGTCCTGATCCATTGCAACTGGTACCCTTATAAGAAGAGAAGACTAGAACACAGACACATGGAGAGAAAAGGCCATGTGAAGACATAAGGAGAAGTTGGTTATCTACAAGCCAAGAAGAGAGACCTCAGAAGAAATCAGCCTCCCAAAACTTTGACCTCAGGCTTTCAGTCTTCAGAATTCTGTTAAAATAAGTTTCTGTTACTTAAGCCACACAGTCTGTGGTATTTTCTTACGGTAGACCTAGCAAATGAATACAGTGCTTTTCATCAGAAAAGAAATACACAGGAGGAGAATCAAGTTTGGGATAAAGGAGATGATGAGGTCTTTTGGGAGAAATTAAATTTTAAGTGTCTGGGAAACAACAGGGTGGACATATCTACAGTGCAGGTGAGGCCTCTTCAGGGGCAAAATTGAAACAACTAAGGGCATATTTCCATATTGCAAAATACTCTTTTTTAAAATTTTAGAGTTGTGGGGTCCATGTAAGGATTTACTACATAAGTAAGTTGTGTGGAGATGAAGTTTGGACGTCCAGATGACCCTCTCACCTGATAGTGGACCTGGTATACAGTGTGTTGTCATATTCCCCTGTCCCTCCTCCTTTCCCCCCTCCCCTAGCAGTGTCCAGCATCTGCCATTCCCACTCTTGTGGTCCTGTGACCAGTGATCAGGGCTCGTTTATGAATGAGAACATGCATTATTCAGTTCTTTGTTTCTGTGATAGTTGACCTAGTATGACGGTCTCGAGCTGCATCCATATTTCTGCAAAAGCCAGGATTTTGTTTTTCTTTATGGCTGCATGTTATTCCATCATCTATAAGTACTACATGTTCTTTATCCAGTCCACTTTCAATGAGCATCTAGGTTGGTTCTATGTTTTTGCTATTGTGAATAGTGCTGCAATGAACATACTTATATGGTATCTTTTGGATAGAGAAATTTATGTTCCTCTGACTATATTCCCAAAAGTGGAATTGCTGGATCATATGAAAGCTCAATTTTTAGTTCTTTGAGAAAATGTCACACTGCTTTCCACAAATGTTAAACCGCTTAGATTCCCACCAACAGTGCAGAAGTGTTCCCTTTTTTCCACAGCCATGCCAACATCTATTGTTTTTTGACTTTTTAATGATAGCCATTCTTACCAGTGTTAGGTGGCATCTCATCATAATTTTGATTTGCATTTCTTCTATGATTAGTGAGGCTGAGTAGTTTTTTCATATGTTTGTTGGTTGTTTGAATGTCTTTGTTTGAGAAATGTATATGTCCATTGCTCACTTTTTAATGAGATTGTTTTTTGTTTGTTTTGTTTTGTTTTCCTATCAATTCGAGTTCCCAGTAGATCCTGGATGTTAGGCCTATGTCAGATGCAGAGCTTGAAAATATTTTTTTCCCTTCCATGAGTTGTCTCTTTACTTTCTTGATGAATTCTTTTGCTGTGCGAAAACTTTTCACTTTGATAAGCCCCACTTGTCAATCTTAGCTTTTGCTGCATTTGCTTTTGAGGACTTGGCCATGAATTCATTGCCTACTCAGATGTCCAGCAAAGTGATCCCTATGCTTTCTTCTAAGAGTCTTATGGTTTGAGGTTTTACATTTAAGTTCTTGGTCCTTTTTGAGTTAATTTTTACATATGGTGATAGGTAGAGATCCAGTTTCATTCTTTTGCCTGTGCTTAGACAGTTTTCCTAGCACCATTTGTTGAATATGGTTTCCTTCCCCCAATGTTTTTGTCAGCTTTTTCAAAGATGAGTTGGTTGAAGGTCCCTGGTTTTGTTTCTGAATTCTCCATCCTGTTCCATTGGTCTGTATGTCTATTCCTGTACCAGTACCATGCCATCTTGGTTGCTGTAGCCTTGTAGTAAAGTTTAAAGCCTGGAAGTGTGATCCCTCCAGCTTCATTCCTTTTGCTGAGGATTGCTTTAGCTATTCAGGCTCTTTTTTTTTTTTTTTTTTTTTTCTTCCATATGAATTTCTATATTGTCTTTCCTAAGTCTGTAAAAAAATGATGTTGGCTGTTTGATAGGAATTGCACTGAATCTGTAGATTGCCTTGGGTAGAATGGACATGTTGATGATATTGATTCTTCCAATCCATAATCATGGATATTCTTTCATTTGTTTGTGTCATATTTGATTTATTTGAGCAGCATTTTGTAATTTTCATTGTAAAGGTTTTTCACCTCTTTAGTTAGGTGAATGCCAAGGTATATATATACATTTTTTTTTGTGGCTGTTGTGAATGGGATTGTGTTTTTATTTGGCTCTCAGTCTCATACTGCAGAATACTCTTGATGTCCATGATAAACAGCTTTCCCTGAAAACTAGCTCATAAATATTAAAAGCTACAAAAGAAAATTAAACTCTTTGAAGGAGTAAATTATAGCAATGGAGGAATGTGCACCCCAAAATTAAATATAGTAATCTTTGAAATATAGGCATAGAAGCTGTGAGATCAGAAAAGAAGAGAAGAAAAAACATTTCTGAAAAAAATGTATTTATGCTAGAAGAAAAATTAGAGTCATTGAAATAAACAATTCATTAGATAAGTTGAAGAGTTGACTAGATACAGCTGAAGAAATGCTTTATGAATTGAAGGGGATTTAAAGTAATTACCCATATACAAACAGAGGAACAAACAAATGGGAAATGTTGAAAGACTATCTAAGTGGT
Source organism: Tarsius wallacei (assembly GCA_963574415.1). NCBI lineage: Eukaryota > Metazoa > Chordata > Mammalia > Primates > Tarsiidae > Tarsius > Tarsius wallacei. Next base: position 32,943 of record CAUYQG010064090.1, read on the forward strand.
GTGGGTGACAGAATGGGTACCTTCAAGAAATATGTGATAGGCGTTCCCAATGAAGACAATATAAAGAATGTCAAAATGTATGTGTATATAAAGATTATAAAAGAAATCTTTATATTATATATTTATCATTGATCTTTATATTTAAAGAAAAACTAAAAATTTTCCTGAACTAAAGAAAGACATAAGTCATTCTCAGACTGAAGAAGCACACTGAGTCCCAAGTAGGATAAATGAGCATAAATCATACCTAGTAAAGTGAAGAACATCAAAGAAAAAATATCTGAGAGAAATACTTATTATCTACAAAAAAACAACAACTACATTGACGACAAACCATAAGCAGTAATATTTGCCAGAAGACAACTCAAAGTGCTGAGAAAAATATAAGTGCTAACTTAATATTCAGCTAAATTATCATTCAACAATAAGAGTGAAATCAAAATATTTTCCTGCATAAGAAGTCTGAAGTGTTTCCACTCACAAACCTTTGCTGAAATAACTTCTAAGTGTATTCCTCAGCAATAAAGAAATCAAATTAAGAAGGAAAGCTTGGGATACAATAACTAAGAAAGAAATTGCTAAATATATGAAATTTTAAACAAATGTTAACTGTTAAAATAGTAATAAGTATAATCACTAATTACAAAGGTTCAGAAAACAGGGTGCAACAAAAATACCCAATTGAAATGGCATTGAGGTTGAATGGTGAAAGATTAAAGCACTTTATTTTTTTATTGTTTGCGAGGAGGGCAGAGCTCTTTATCACCTTTTAATTTGTTAACTGTATGTGTTATAAGAATAGTCACTAAAATAAAAGAAATTGAATGTATGAATTCCAAACAAACAAAGCAGGTAAAAGGCATCTAACAGGCTCTTCAAGTAACATGAGTCCATTTCCTCTGACATTGCCCACCATACAGCTGCAAGGAGTATCCCTACACTGTTCCACTCAATCAACTACCTCAAATGTTAATTTAGTCAATTTTTAAAAGCCTACATGAAAACTGAAATGAAAAAGAGAAAAAATCTTATTTAAGATCTATTTCTCTTCATTAATGACCAATTTAATATAATCAACAACAAATGGCAAAATAGTCAAAAGACGTGCAGTATGCAGAGGAGGGGAACTCAAAAAATTTTATTTAAAAATTGTACATTTATTATTATATGTTTGAACTTCAGTCACCTTCCTATTACTCTGTTTGATGCAAACACCTACCCAGATGCTTTTCCACTGTTCAAAACAGTTTTTGAACTCATCAATTTTGATGCCTTTTAGTTCTTCAGCCGTTTTTTGATTCACCTCTTCCATAACAGCAAAACATTTCTCTTTGAGGACATTTTTATCAGAAGGAACAAAAAAAAAAAAGTTACTCAGGGCAAGATTGGATGAATAGTCAGGATGGGGCACTGGAATCCTGCCATTTTTATTCAAAAACTTCTGAAAATTCAGCACAGCTTGGGCAGGTGCATTGTCATGGTGGAAGAACCAATCACCTGTTTGCCACAACTTGGGATGTTTCTTCCTCACTGCTGCCTCTCACAACAATGCAAGCTGGCACGGTGTTGCCAATGGGTTCCTAGAACACTTACCTAGTGGGGCAAGCCCGTTCTACAAGAAGCCTGCTCTCCAAAAGATAATTCTGGGATTTTTTTACTCCACCCTCATGAATAAAATGAACATAAAACAGGAGAACAAGCAAATTCCCCAAACTAGGCAGTGCTTTAATGATTCATAATTGACTATTTACTACTTATTTTCACATCTTAACAGCACAGTATTGTTATTTTTATTTTACTATTGATGCAACTGAGGTATAACAATTTCACTCCATTTTCCTGTTGCACAACCAGAATCTTTATAATTGTTAAATTTATAATATAGAATTATATGTGGTTGCATATCCTCAGTTAGAAGATCTGAAAGCATTAGCATTGTTTTCACTGCTCTGAATTTTTAAAATTCAAATATTTCTTAATTTCAAAAAATTGGATTTCTCTCCAGGATTCTGAGATTTTTGTTATCTGCTTGCTTTTGTTGTTAAGTTATCTGGCTTTACGACTAGCAAAAAATTTTACATATTCTTAAAAAAAATTCTCAAAACACAAACTAACCCTTGACTTGTTCTTTAATTCCTTTTTTAAAATGTGAATATTGGCTATGTAATTACTGGGAAGTCTAAGAAATATCATCATTTCATTTTTCTTTATACTCATGAATTTTCCAACAGGAAAAATATTAGGTACTAGCTAAAGCGTTATAAAAAACCTTCTGTCACATTATGAAACAAACAACCTTTACCTAATCTCTTTACAAATGGCCAAACACAATTTTCTAACAGAATTCACTTCATCCAAAATAGACATATAATCTCAAAAGAATGAAATAGTTTTTATCTTATGAACTTTGACTTAACTTTTTAAAGTCAAAATTTATTCTTTGCCTTTCAAGAACTTTAATAACAAGTTACAATATACTTTAATCACCTGCTTTCTTGTCTTTGTCCCTTAAGTTCTAAATCTCTTTACTATTGATGTGGACTGAATGGTTATGTTCCACCCAGATTCAAACATTGAAACCCTAACCCTCAATGGGATGAATTTCAGAGGTGAGGTCTTTGAGAGATAATTAGGTTTAGAAAATGCCATAAGGGTGGTGTCTTGTGGTGGGATTTGTGGCCTTATAAGAAGAGGAAGAAGCATGAGCACTCTCTGTCTCCTTGCACACACACTGAGGTAAGGCCATGTGATCACCAGAACTCAATCATGCAAGCCCCCTGATTTCAGGGCTTCTAACCCCCTGAGAACATAAATGTCTGTTGCTGCAGCCATCCAGTTCATGGCATTTTGCGATGGCAGCCCACACTGACAACTACACCAGCATATCCCAAGCACTTAGCTAAATGTCTTGGCATATAGATTTCTGATGATTTAATTTTTCTTCATTTATAAACTTTATTTCAGTCAATTTTGTTCATAATTTATAGTCCATCTGTCTTGAAATAGGAATAATTTTCTTGTAATTCTATAAAGTCAGGAGATAAAGTTTCCTTTTATCTTAGTGTGCTATCTTTTTTATTAAATTATTTAAATGTTTTGAGTATATTGAATTATGAAACAAATGTATAAAATTGGGAGGAAAAGGGAACGATTAAGTCTAGGAGGTCACTATCAACAAAAAATTAGAATAGGAGTAAATCTAATTAGATTTTGCCTGAGGTTCCTTACTGGAAGAAGTTTATATTCATATAATATATGCAGAATACACAATCTATCAAAATATTTATTCATAATAATTACATTTCATAATGTAAAAAATTGTAATCAAAATTATCTAGGAGCACTTGTTAAGTTATTAAAGAAAAGCTACCAAAAGTAAAATTATCATGAATTTATTTTAAATAAGTCATACATCTATTCATAGAATTTGTACATTAGAGTTGGTGGTGAATAGACTTATAGTATTACATTATAGCAATCTGTGATCCACCACTAGTGAATTTTTAAAGTATTGTGGTTGATTAAATAATTATGTCTTCTTATCACAAAAATATAAAGTAGAGACTAAACCTAATGTTTTGTTTTGTTTTCTATGTTTTTTTTTTAATGTGATGGGGATCTTTTTTTTTTAATTTTAAAGATGTGGGGTACAATTCAGGGTTAGGTATACAAATGTTCATTAAGCAGTTACCCTTGTTGCTAAGGTGTGCCCCCCACTTCCCCAGACAGATTCCCACTATTGCCAGTTCCGCTTCCCCACTCTACTTCTGGCAGTTTCCTGCTACTGCCAATCCTTTTCTTATACTATTACGATAATTGTTCAAGGTCCACTTATGAGTGAGAACATGTGATACTTCTTTGTTTCTGTGAAAGATCACTCAGTACTATAGACTCTAAGTCCATTCAGGTTGCTGTGAAGCTCAAGATTTTGTTCTTCTTTATGGCTGCGTAATATACCATCATGTATATGTATCACATTTTTTTATCCAGTCCTCTTTTGATGGGCAACATGGTTAGTTCCATGTTCTTGCTACTGTGAATAATGCTGCGATAAACATACGTGTGCAGGTATCTTTT